>JAOTOL010001182.1:0-20000 GCA_034440575.1 Imbricaverruca yamaguchii
TATGCTGCTATTGACAATGGTTTCTTGCAGCTCGTTCCAGTATTCTATGACCGTGTTGGTGAAGAAAGACTGTCTTAAACTTTTCCTACTGTAGTTTACTTCAATTTTGAAGTGATGACCTCTGATTGCATCTTTTCTGTAAAATTCAAACATTTCACTGAGATATCCCATCTCCTGACAATGAACAAATTTCAAGACCTCGATGAGATCTTCTTTCAGCCTTCTATATCTATGTGAAAACATTTTTTTTTGTAAATGTTTCCTCATATGCAGGATGCTTATACCATTAACCATTTAGCATTATATCAGACCATTGGAAATAGTTCGCTAGTCTGGCATCTGACATGCAACTTAAATTGATGCAATGTAGTAATGGTACATAAACCTGGAATTAGGTGCAAAATAACAAAGTTATGGCTTCATGGAAGCCATATGATTATTTCAAAATAGGGCACATCCGATTTTCGCTTGGTTGAAAATAACGCAAATTGTCAGCACATTGTGCAGAAGCTGTATGACACAATTTGATAACAAGAAGTTGAGTGACCAGTTGCTCCCATTTCACTTGGAGTGCGAAGTGACACGGTGAAATGAATTGATAATGAAACGAACTACGCCTAATAAGAACAGGTATAAATGTTCATGTTTAATGTTCAAATATTGTGATGATTAAATGTTGAAATGTTCAATGCTTAAATGTTCTTCAAAATTGCAAGTTACTTTCACCTCCTGTATGATATTAGTCATAGCAAACCTACTCTGGCGATATTCATTCACAAATCCGTCACCAGAGCGGCGCCACCGGTATTATGTCCGCTCATGACGCATAACGATTTGTGATGCCCAATATTCGCATAGCCTTTTCCCGCTACTTCGCATTACCTTCCTAACATAAAATCGCAAGCTACTACTCCGAAATATCCATTCTGAATTTTGTCTCAAGCTTGTACTCACGCGTTTTGCATTGATACTTTTTTGTTGTTGTGCCCAAATGGGTTGCTTTGCATTGATGAAAGCTGAACGGCATTTGCAATTTTTAGTCATTTCTGTTAATGCACTGCGCGCTCACGTTGTTGCGCACGCGCACGTGTCATACTCAAGTACTCTTGAGATCATCTTCACTGGTCACAACTCTGAACAACTTGACGTTATCGTCGATTTTGAGTATCCTGCTGGGAAGTCCGGCTTCAATACAATTTACAAATACAATGATATAGAAGCGAGCCTAAACCCGACCCCTGTGGCACCCCCATCAGAACAGGCTACCAAAACAGCAGATGTATCAATCGTGGGTTCCACACAAGCATGCTAAGGTTGAAATTTGCTTCCATCAGCAAGCATCGATCTATATCAACCGCAAACTAAGCACTGCTGGTTGGTTGGTTATTGGAGTTTAGGGGCGCATCGACTACATCGGTCATGCAGCGCCCTAAGCACTGCTGCGTGTGCCGTTGAACACCAGGGGGTGGCGGAGGAGAGGGTCGCGCACATGCTCAATTCCCACTCCAGCCCAGAGAAAAACACTGCCGTCACGTTCGCTATGAGCGCATGCTATTGCATCGAAAGGACGGATCGTCACATCTTGTCTGACCTCGAGCGGTCTAGACGGTCTAGACAGTTGACAACCAGCGTTCAGTAATGCTGCCAGTGTTGGCGCGCCTCTCTAGACCTGACATTTGTGGACGATGTTCTATCGCATAGGGCGCATCGTCCATTCGAACAGACTTAGCCTACGAGTGACATGGAGTGATGGACCAGCGTTAAATGATAGACTAGTGCGTTCAGCGCATGCGCCAACACCCTGTCCGGCCGGCAGGGTGTTGGCGCGTGCGGGGACTGTGCAGCGCCACGGCTGATGGTGCAGCAGTTGCTGCACCACACGAACGCGGTGTGCACAACACGAATTCCATGAAGTTGTTTCACCACGACAAGCATGAAATAATGACGCACTTTGCGGTGATTTAAAGTAATTATGTTTCTCCACTCGTGAAAACCATGTGTGGCGAAAAAGAATGCGTTTATGTCCACAGTGCACCATGTTTTGCTCTTACGTGGATGACGCAGGCCATACACACATCGGGAAGTGTGTCCTTCTGTTCGTCTTCGCTATGAGAACCCAGGTAGAGCAGGGTAGAGTACGGTAGAGCGCGATAAAACACTGTAGGGCCCGTAAGATTTAATTATGTACACAGATGCCCGAGTGCATTTGATTTGGAGCGGATTGCGATTAGATTCAACAATTGCTTCAGATTTGCATTGGACAATGGACCGATTTCAAAGCACTATTGCTGCCATGATTGATACCACGAGACAATTTTCCTAAATGTGTTAATTGGAGTACCGTTGTGGTTGTCATGGAGCACCCGGTTAGTTGTGAAGTTCAGCGCCGCTGATGTATGTATGCGTCGCCGCTCAGTCTTTATCTGTGTGGCCACGCCGGAAAAGTTGGAGTGAATTATCAGCTGTCTGGATCGTGACCGTGCCTGTTCCTCTTGATGCAAAGGTGGAGTGCATCGCGAGCTGTCTGGGCCGTAATCGTGCCTGGTCATTTTGTTTCCGTTGTCGGTGTTTGAAGAGGATGGTCGCGCTGTGGAATGTGCCAACCCGATGTTGACTATTATACATTTTATAGTTCTGGCGATGCGGTGCTAATGAACATGAATTTCAAAGTAACGCTGAGCTGTCACCGAAATGCTTGAATAAATATTCATATATGAAGAGCTTTTTAATTTTCTCCCGCGTCACTACCGTAACGATATATTTATACACGGCTCACGTGAGGTGGAAGGGTGCGTTGGCAACTGGTTTGCTGTGTCCTCTCAAGGTTCGCAAAGGACCGTTCGTATCTAGTTTTCTCGAACTTTGTCCTCAGCTTTTCAGTGGCCGAATCGAAAGCTTGTTCATTCAGCAACAGTTTCTTCTCGATGACATCACGTCATGAATGCATGCCGCAATGGACCCAGATTTGGCGACTACAACAGCTTATGTGACTTGTTCCTATTGACGCTTGGATCAGTTGATCATTCGTTTATCAACGATTTCATTTTCCAACCACACATCATGGCTGCCTTGAGAGCTTTCGGCAGCTTTTCTCACAGTCAGAGTTGGTTTGGGCCGTGTCTTGCCTATTCCAGTTATGCCACATCATGCAAGGTTTCTCAAATAAGCATGAGATGAAATGAGAGATTTCGTCATGCGACATGGGATCCATTGAAATTTTCACATGAATGCAAAATCTCCCACCCCCGCAAAAAAAAAAAAAAAACGGGTTGTGAGGATCTGACCGGAGTTACCTTCTAAATAACACAGATCTGTCAAAAATGTTCGGTCAACGCACTTGTTTCAGCTCGCGGCATTATTCATGTGCTTGCTCATGTGTTTGATAAAACGAAAGCGAAGTAAGCAACAAAATGTGTTCTCTTTCTTTCTTCATTGCCTATCGTTGAGAATAATGCAAGCAAGTCAAAGTACCTTTCATTGCTATGCCTTCCGTCATTTTCTCATTTCCTTCTCACATCCTTCTCTTCTCCCTTCTCTCGTCTCTCACCTCTCCTGTGCTCTTCTTCTTTCCTGCTTTCCCTCGATGTCTCACTCTCTGTTGGCCTTCTCCCTCTCACCCCTTTCCTCATCCGCCCATTGCAGCTGTGTGGCGGATTTTACGCTCGGCCGAGCTACCGACTGCGTCAAAATGGGAGTAGAGTCAATAAGGAGAGACGGCGGCCGGAAAACAACACGCCGCCAAGAGAGGGCGAAGAGGAGGCCACTTGGTCAAGGTCTCAGTTGAGGCGCGTGACGTGCGGTCGATCTGCGGCCAGGCGCGCGCTGACGAGGCCAAGAGACCAACGGCGCCGTGCGCCGGTTATTGCAACCGAGCCGAATGGAGGTGAAGCGAGAAATCGGCGACGGCGAGCCGTTTCCCCGGGCGCCGCTGAGAGTGCCGACTCCGTCGGATCGGTCGTTTTGTGGTGTGCCCCAGCTCCGCCAGGTGGCAGGCTCGGCGTCGGGCGGCGAGAAGTGTCCTCCGCCCGGGCGGTGCGACGCTCTTCATGCGAAGCAGTGGCAGCGGACGGCGGCGAAGACGGCTACTTCGGCTACAGGATCGGCACGGAGACGAGAAACGCAGCACCTCTTCTTCTCGCCGTCGGCCCGGGAGACCGCTAAATGGGTCAGCGCTACCCGGGGATGGGCACTGTGTCCCTGTGAGTGGTCAGCCTTGCTGCATGTCACGCTCATATAATATATATATATATATATATATATATATATATATATATATATATATATATATATATATATATATATATATATACAACCTAGTGATGGTCGTTCACGAGACAAGCGGCGTGTGGTAGCTCAACCGGCTGGGCGATGTCTCTCGGTTGTATGATCGTGGGCTCGTATATATATATATATATATATATATATATATATATATATATTATTATATATATTAAAGTGTATCTTCGAAACCACGAGCATACGACCGAGGTACATCGTCATGCCCATTAAGCTACCACACGTCGTTTGTCTCGTTGAATGAGCATCACTAGGTTGTCCAGCGTCAGGCCACGTGCAATATTATTAGTAGTGGATAGTAGAGGATTAGGCTGCGCCCTCACTCAGCAAAATAAACAGGAGGGGAAACTAGGAGGAGCAAGAAGCTGTAGAGAACCAGTGTCTCGCACTTCTGTGGATATCACAAATGCCCTCGCAGATTATATCGGTAAGATGATGAAAGCTCGTGAGGGTCACGTTAGAATCAGTTCAACTGTACTCGTGTTCTTTTTACCAAACGCCAATAAATTATACAACGATAAATTGTATTTAGCCTAACCTCCTCAAGCCTTACCATTTTACTGATTGAACACAGCCTTTCAATAATTGCTCAGCTGATAACGAATCGAGGATCAGCTGGGGGTGCAGCTGTGTGGAGAGACGCGCTTCATTAGTTGGGCGACTTTTGCTGCAGATTGAGCGAACCGCTCCAATCATCCACCTCAATTATTTGCTTCAGCTCCGCTGGATTCTGGGTCAGCAATTTACAACAATTGGCAAAAATGGATTATATTAAATGAGATCCTGACAATGTGGGACACCATATCATAAGGAAGCGTAGGATCGGATTGGATAGGGTAGGATATGTTATGATATAGGATATGGTAGGATATCAGAGGATTGGATAGGATGGGATTGGGTACGATATGATAGCATAGGATAGGAAAATGTAGGTTATGGTAAATTGGCTAGGCTAGCATGAGGTAAGTATTAGCGGAATAGGTTGGTGTAGGTTAAAGAGGTATAAAAAGATTATCCCAAGTAGCTTCAAAAGACACAGTTGTGTCATTGGCACACTAAAGATCACGTATTTTTGCGAAAAACGAAAATGCCTGTATAATTAGAAATCGTGAATTAAATGCCAGCCCAGTGGGATCAAGCAAACTTTGAGCTGCTTTGTTCGATTCCACGTCGCAAGGCCTCCGTACTTATATAATCAAATTCTGACTCTTGGTGTTTCCAATCCGGTCTGCAGCGATCCTGACGACTGAACTTTGACGGCGAAACATCGCCTTAGCGAGGTATATGGGCGAGCCGACGCTGTGCCAGACTGCGAAGTCAGTCGGTCCGCCGAGGAAGTGCCTCATGCTCCACTAGCTGCGAGTCGGCGCGGCCGGAGTGCGTCGGCTCGACTCCCAACGCTCGGCACGTCCCCCCCCTGTGCGGAGCGGATCCGCAGCGCCCATCCGAACAGAAGTGAAATAGTGTGCGGCTTCTCGGACGTGTGTCGGCGTTTTCCAGCAGTTGTGCTGGCGGGAAGCGGGCAACCTGAATACAATGCCAGCGCGTCGCCAGCATATAGGTCGCGCTGCTTGTGCGAATACCATCCCAAAGTTATTCGCACAAGCAGCGTAATAGTGCGTGTAGCCAAATAGGATAGGCCGCTGCATGCGAAACAGGGGTCGACATTAGGAAAAAAAAGAAAAAAGTATATTGCTAATTGAACAGGCTGAAAATGGACGCAAAAATCAGCTCATACTGGGAAGTGAATTGTGTACAGGTTTGTTCCCTCTTGCGTGCCGACGTCCACTCCTTACTATCGTCCGGAGCCGAGTGTGAAATCCGTCTTTGGTCTGGACGCCCATCTTGATTGGGGGAGGTGAAACCACTTCGAAACGAGACAAACGCACGGACATAAAACTCATCAGACTTGGACGAACACGAATCCGCAGGTGGCACAACCATTTGCTTAACGGCTTGACCATCGATCATTTTGACGCGTGCGCGCGGCTTCGCGAATTTTGCGTAGTTGCTGACGTCACACCGGTTTGCTTACGCCACATTTCTACCATCGTTTCTGGTGGCGTTCGCACCTGCTTGGTATCGTGTCATGACACAGCTACGTGGAAACCTGTATGGCGTGTCGAACGCGCATACGAGCACGTCGGTGATACCGTGACGAATCGGATGACATTTGCTTGTAGAAATGTGCCAAGGTGTTTAGGCTGCGTCAAGAGCGGAAAAGTCGAAGTCATTGGAGTTGTTGCTTTAGATTAAGGCTGACAAGTTTTTTAAAGGGGATTGATTGATTACTTGGGCCTAAGGGCGCGTGGACTACTAAGGTCATTTTGCGCCCATGTTTTTTAAACGGGAGCTTTGGCTGGTTTAGACTGGGTGTGCGGGTGTAGACCGGCTGGTCAGACCTAGTTTTGGCCACTCTTTCGTTTTAGCCAACCAAAACATATTCCACTGCCGAGTTGCAAGCCACTTTATCGTGAATGCACAATATCGAAATCTGCCACCCAAAACAAAAATGTGATCAACCATTAAGCTCAACTATGTCACTACACAGGAACATCTTGACACCTCAAAACAGCAAATGGGATCAAACTAACTACTTTATTATGGACTGCATTATGTTTATATGAGAAATGTGACAACGTTTCATGCTGAATTCGATTGAGACATTTCTCGAAGGTATTTGTGGTTGGCATTGAACATCCAGCAATATTTTCTTGCGGTATTCTTTGCTTGGTTTTCCTCTTTTGATGTGTTATTAAAAGAGGTTTATGTTCCTATTTATATGCTATGTGTTAAGTACCGGGTAGCTGAGGCTCGTGTAAACTATGTTAATGAGTATAATTTTGATAGTTGCTTGCTGAACATATATTACTCCCAGAATGGCATTTTACGTTTTCGCAGTTCTAACCGGATTTAGCCGCTTTAAACCAACTCTGGGCACTGATAGCCAACACTTCTCTTTTTTCTAGGTCTCAATGGTCATCAGTTGCAGGTCATGAAAATGTTCAGGTCACGGAAAAAGTACATGCAGAAAATAATTTGCGTCTTTTCAATGTTGCCAGTTAGCGTACCACACGTATGCATCATTTGAAAGAGAAAGGCATCTTATGCAATAAGTGTAGTTGTGATTTATTTGGATCAACTTTATGTTTCTCGTGACCATTATTGACCTCCTGACCGTTTGAAAAAGTCCTCTTTTCATGTTGTTGTTCTTCACGGAACATTTCTCCGTCGATGGTCAGGCTGCTGGCGGCAGCATTACTTTGTGTAAAGCTTACTCCCTAATGGATCCCTAAGGTAAACTGTCAGGGCCTGACCTGACCTCCAGACAGTGTTATGGTGCTTAACCATGATCATAACCAATATGGGTGGTGCTTGTTCGGTCATAGAACACGATGATGGTATTCCTAAGTACGTCAAAGGTCAGAGAGGCCACATCTTGGTGAATTACTTCCCTGGAAGTAGTGCCTTTGTGTACGTTGCTGATTATGACCGATATGGGTCTCATTTTATAACAATCTTTCCATAGACCAAGATTGCCACTAATGTAATAATCTGCATGCTGATATCAGTAACCTGACTTCAAAATGAAGATTGTGCACATATTATAGAAGGTATTTGGTATGGCGACTCTGAACAGTTTGTTCAGAGGGCACGACAGTGCCAAAACTCACTATGTGAGGCCGCAGAAGTCAAATATGCATGCACTCTCATCTAACATTGAATGAAGAGTTGCGTTCAAGGAAAAAATATAATTTCCCTTCTAGGTAAATATTTCAGCGGAATCCGATCATTTTTTGCGGAACTACTATATATCGCATGACGCATTTAAGTTGCAGGCACATTTAATTACAAGCGAATTTTGACCATAGCAGGTGTGCATGTACATCATTTGCATAATCTTCCATGGTTCAACACAGCTCTATTCGAGGCAGTGTTAAGCATGTCAGCTACAGACACGGCGTTTATAGACGTCGACATCCGCAGACCTATAATTTTAAATGTAATATAATTTTCTCCACCGACATGCCCTCTTTCCATCACATGGCGCAAAACGTTCACGTCTCTTCATGCTCTGCAAGGGAAGCGATTCACATAACCGAGTTGCAGGTTTATTGACCACGCCATTTCTGACGCTTAGTCAAAAGACAAACTTGACCTTAATGCTGAGGCACGACTCGTAGTTATCAAGGAATGCTGAAGGGTTGCAATTCACGACGCATCCAATGGTCGTTGGCTCCAATGGCTGACATTACGCCGCACGTTTGGCTGACCCAACAATGTCATCGCATGCATTTTTGCCGTGCCCGGTTGCCGAAACAAAACCCACGCACGGATGATGCGCCAATTTCTCTGGTGGCCACAAATATTTATAAGCCGTGATTTTTGTCATGTTTCCCAACGCAGCCACCGGAAAAGAAGTGGACTTTCTCCGGTCCTGAATGCATCCGCCGTCTGTGTGGAGTAAACATAGACCGGGACGACGCCGCTGCGGCCGTGTTTTGTGCCGGGAAGTTACACCGCACGAAAGTTTTTGTATGCATCGCTGATGCATATCGCTAATGGATGAAGTGTGTATTCGGAGTTACCACAATGAAAACTTTGGGCCGCATCCTGGACGGCAGAAGAAACGTTTCGAAAAACACCGACTACGATCGCGTCGCTGTCGGGGATAGTCACGCAGTTGCTTAAGGCACTGCGATTGCGTCTGCCCGACAAAGTGGTGGCGCATCAGTCTCAATGCAGTATCACTAAGCGTGGAAACATGCTCGTCGGAAGCACAATACGCGCAACGTGCAACGATCATAAGATCACAAACCGACATTACCCGTGCCTCGCTGCACGGGTAGTTACGATGGTTACGAAGATTTTCCAAACGTAGCTTTAAGTAACTAAAGGTGTTTGTACGGGGCGGGGATGGCCGAGTGGTTAAGGTGTCGGGCTATGGGTACCAAAAGGTCCCGGGTTCGACTCTAGCGCCACTCAGGGCATTTCCCAATCCCGCGGCCCACCGGCGAAACAGTGTGGGCGGCGCCATTAGCCGTGAATGTGCATAAAGTGTGACGTGAACCAACCAATAAACAAACAAAGGTGTTTGTACTGCACATGTGCCTTCTGCATGTCGAGCGGCTTCAGCATCGCCTTGCCTGGGCGCAATCCGTTAACGTCTTCGGACTCGTAACATTAGGCCACTTTCCTGTTCAATTTCTATTCAGGGATGTGCGTGGCTGCGGCGGCTTCCACCAACAGATCTAAAAGACGTCATAAAATGGTGACGACAGGGGGACGATAACTCGTGACCCATGTGTCAACAGGACCCAGCGACAGGAGAAGACCAGGCCGGGGGCAAATCCTGCAAGACACGGTAACCCGTGATATCGCTGAAAGCAAGCAAACTATCTATTTGTGACATATGTCGCCTTATATGGCAAGTTCATGGACTTGTTGTTTTCTCTGAACAAAGTGCTGCCAAACGCTCCCACATCCAATACTTTCTGAAGTACACATATCAAGCTTCAACTTAAGGGCAGGTCGCTGATACATATGTGACTATTGTGACCTCTCATGTACCTATGCCCGATGTAATCGTGATCTATCAGTAAATGACTTTACAATGTGACCCATTCCTACCACTTATACAACACACACCAGTCCATTGTATCGAGGTCAGGTCACTAATCCACATGATATAATTTTGACCTGTGTCGTACTTGACAATATCACAACCCTGACCTATGGCCAAGTAGCTTATAAAAAGCATTCATATCGACCTTGATCATAGTCATGTAAAGCACCATTATCTTTAGCTCATATCAGGCCGTAACATTTGACTTCTACGACCCATTTTGGATTTGACTTCACAAGAAATACAATATGTCATCAGATATAGAGCTGATTTAATACCCATCACCTAAACAGGAAAATTTGAAAACATGACTTATTTAAAAGGTCACTGCGTCTTTGAAACGTCACTGGTCATGAGGTCAAATGTTGACTTCCCTCGACCACACTTATTAATATTGTACTGGGCAGATCTTCCGCTTTCAAATGATACATAGGTCTGACGAGCTAATTGCTATCACTAAAAAGATAAAAACGATTGTCTATATGGACTTTCTCTGTGGCCACAAAAAGTGTCTAACCTGAATCTCGTGACTCCTTTGACCTATCATGAAGTCGTAAATTGTTGAGATAAAATAAGTACCATAGGTTATCTGAGTTAAGCCCTTGAACAAAATAACACTCAATAACCAATTATATATTCCTCCAAACCAACTTCCCACCAACTTTCCACACACCCACCAATACATGTCTACCTATGTCCTACGTTCTACATGTCTAGCCCTAGTCACTGGATTCAGTTAGCACACTTAAGGATCGAGCGGCCCATCAATAGTTTTCGAACTCTATCTATGTTTGCTTAACACGTGCCCTGGAGGGGGGGGCGAAATCCGCCCACAGCTCAGGTTTTTCGGACATAACTCCAGATTTTAGCGGCCGATATACGCTGCTATTTGTGTACCTCCTTAGAAATGACCGGCGCGTTGTTTAAGGTACTGAAAACGAAAATCTGCCGAAAATTATTAAAATAAATATGATTTTTCAAATCGGTCGTAGAAGTCTAAAAGTTTTATCAGCGCCAGACCACAAAAATCGGCGCTGATGCGCTTCCAGTATATTGGCAAGGGGAAGTGTTCTTGGCAACACTACCCACTTGTTTAATGTATGTTGTCGTGTCATATTGTTTGAAAGTCATGTTAGGTCATCGATGTCAAGTCAGGTCAAGTTCATGACAGCTTAATGGAACCAAACATGGTCAACTTGAATGCTGTAATAAATATAAATGTCTGTTATGCGATTGATGTCACTTTGCATGTTACTCCCTGCACATTCTGAAAACTACTATTTGCCATTGTGTACCTAAGTGTTTCCATACTTTATTCATGTACTTCACTCCCTTCTTCGCGAAGCCGATTGCGCCGAGCCGCCCAACGGAGCAATCGGGCGGGCGGTCCGGTTCCGGTAACTGGAGCAGGCAATGACCTGATAAAGTGCTGCTATATAGGTGACCCGAAGTCAAATTCCGGGTTTAGCATCTGTATTGCATCATTAGTAATGTCTAAAACATCACTGAAGCGCATTTTGGAGCATTTAAACACAATCACAGTGATCCATAACAATGACAAGCCAAGCCACGCAAAACCAGAACATTTCCATAGTTTGACTTCATTTGACCTTAAATATATTGACCTAAGGTCATGACATTTGCACACAGTAGAGTTGACTACCGTACCCATCCACCCTGTAAATTGTGTTGCTCCAGCTTTAATAGGAGCCAAAATCCTACGGGGCGGAGTCCGCCCCCCCCCCCCTCCAGTGCGCGTAATTTTCAGAGGCCTTCCAGGGAGCCTGAACAATGCACACCTACTAGGATGAATCTCACTCCATCCGCCACTAACTACAACTCAAAAATAAGATTATCCAACCTAAAAATGCGTCCATCCTATTGTTAATACCTTCAATGGTTGGCTCCCCACAGAATCAGCAAGCTGCTTACTACACTGATCAACCACCCTTTGACTGAAAACCTATTGGCATTAAATGTCCTACATCTTGCCCTGTCCAACCTTAATTGATAACAACACATGCTGATTGAATTTGTGGCATCTGTTTGTAAGTGAACAAGGCCCTTGTGGCTTGTTGCTGTTTTTTTTTTATGTTAGAAACCGAAAATGCGATAATCGTTATCTGGGCATTAGATAACCCAGTTCACCATTGTATATCCAAATCGGAGTGGGTATGATTAACAATTGTGGGTCCTTGTTGACTTGTCCTGGAATCGCCCCTGGCTGGTGAAGGGCCTCGCAACCCTGATGTCCCACGAGGCCATCCAAGTCGTCGATTCTGATTCGCAGTGCGTCAGTCGCAGATCGCCTCCTCGCAATCCTCGGGCTTCGTTGCACCATCCCTCCCGCACAAAACACCTATGAGATGGGCGTCGCATGACTATAGTTCACATGTCCCTGAACTCCCAGCAATCGCTCGCTCAGCGCCCGCTGACGGGTCAGCGGTGGCCCACTGCCGCGCGACGTCAGCTCAGCTCAGCTCAGCTCAGGGGTAGCCCACTGTCAGCTCAGCTCCAGAGCCCGCTCAGCAGCTGCCGACCCTCGTCCGACCATGATGGCCGGGTTTCAATTGGGGGTGGTTCTGGAGTTGAGCTGAGCGAGCTGAGGGAGCTGAGCTGATCGAGCTGAGGGAGCTGAGCTGAGCGAGCTGAGGGAGCTGAGCTGAGCGAGCTGAGGGAGCTGAGCGAGTTGAGGGAGTTGAGCTGAGCGAACTGAGGGAGCTGAGCTGAGCGAGCTGAGCGAGCCGAGAGAGCTGAGCTGAGCGAGCTGAGGGGGCTGAGCTGCAGCCGCCACGCGCCCCAGCTCAGCTCCAGCGCCGGCTGGGAGCCGAACAGCCGCCGAGCGCCGACGGCAGACCTCTGTCCAGGCCATTAACTCCAGAACGCTCTCCGCCGGGCGGCGCGGCAGCCGTCGACGCGATGACTCGCTACCGGAGAAGCGGCGCTTCCCGCCGACGCGAAGACTCGCACCCGGGAAGCGCCACTACCCGCTGACGCGAAGTCTCGCATCCGGCCAAGCGCCATTGCCCGTCGACGCGGCGACTCGTATCCGGGGAAGCGCCATCACCCGCCGACCCGAAGATTCCCACCCAGAGATGCGCCACTGCCCACCGACGCGAAATCACAGGAACCCGCTACAAACTCCCCAGGGCAGTGCCATTACTAGACTCGCACCGGACTAGCGCCCGAGGAAGCGCGGCCCATCGCCGCCGGCCGCGTGGCGAACGGCGCCAGGCGCCGTCAATTATTCAAAGCGGAAAGCAGAGCTGGCCGCACCTTCGGCGCTCGGCCGGCGATGCGGCCGACTCGCCGCCCAAGTGGACACTTGACGGTGTCGCCAAGTGGTGGTCCCTCGCGACGGCAGCGAGCTGGCCGCTGGCTGGGCTGGCGCAGGCGGCCGCCGCTGGTCCGCCGCCTCCTGACAGCTCCTGAGAGAGGGGCTGGGCTGGCGCAGGCGGCCGCCGCTGGTCCGCCGCCTCCTGACAGCTCCTGAGAGGGGCTGGGCTGGCGCAGGTGGCCGCCGCTCGTCCGCCGCCTCCTGACAGCTCCTGAGAGAGGGGCTGGGCTGGCGCAGGTGGCCGCCGCCCGTCCGCCGCCTCCTGACAGCTCCTGAGAGAGGCTGGGCTGGCGCAGGTGGCCGCCGCCCGTCCGCCGCCTCCTGACAGCTCCTGAGAGGGGCTGGGCTGGCGCAGGTGGCCGCCGCCCGTCCGCCGCCTCCTGACAGCTCCTGAGAGAGGGGCTGGGCTGGCGCAGGTGGCCGCCGCCCGTCCGCCGCCTCCTGACAGCTCCTGAGAGGGGCTGGGCTGGCGCAGGCGGCCGCCGCCCGTCCGCCGCCTCCTGACAGCTCCTGAGAGGGGCTGGGCTGGCGCAGGTGGCCGCCGCTGTCCGCCGCCTCCTGACAGCTCCTGAGAGGGGCTGGGCTGGCGCAGGTGGCCGCCGCCCGTCCGCCCTCTGACAGCTCCTGAGGGGCTGGGCTGGCGCAGGTGGCCGCCGCTGTCCGCCGCTTCCTGACAGCTCCTGAGAGAGGGGCTGGGCTGGCGCAGGCGGCCGCCGCCCGTCCGCCGCCTCCTGACAGCCCCTGAGAGAGGGGCTGGGCTGGCGCAGGTGGCCGCCGCCCGTCCGCCGCCTCCTGACAGCTCCTGAAGCGGCTGGGTGGCGGCCCCGCCCCCCCCCGCCGCCTCCTGACAGCTCCTGAGAGAGGGGCTGGGCTGGCGCAGGCGGCCGCCGCCCGTCCGCCGCCTCCTGACAGCCCCTGAGAGAGGGGCTGCGTAGCTGTGGCGTCAGCGGGACAGGCTCCGCCGCCCAGGTCGAAGGGCGCAGATGGTGAGTGCACGACCGGCTGTCGCTCTGGCCAACTACACGGCATGTTTGCCCTAGCCGCCCTTGCACGGGGTGACAATGCTCATAGCAATCATGTGATGTGGCAATCAAGGTATCATGGCAAATCATGGCAATCAAGGCAATCGTGTGATATGTTTGCCTTAATCGAGACGAAGGCGATGGCCTTCGAGGCTGACTCGCAGCTGCAGTATGGCCTTCCAACCAGCTCTGTTTCTGGATGGACAGGGACACCGACTGAGGCGAGGTAGGCTGCTCTGTCCTCGACATGTTCACACCTAGTGCAGCGGCATGAGTTGGAGCCCAGTTTCGAGACATGCTGCGATACGACGGCGGTGCAGCTACGTCTGACGCATCGCTGCTGGCTGTGTGTTGCAAGCCACCGAAGTGTGGCAGCGACGTGGACTGTGAATGTGCGCTGATGCTCACTCTCCGGTAGACCAACCTATCAAGCCTGATGACTGGCGATTTTAATTTTCCTGAAATCGGCAGGCTAGCTAATAGCTAAATCGGCAGTAAATGGCCAAGCACTGGATGGTCTCGCAAGGCGTCGGCGCAGCATTGACTCGCTAACTATGACAGTAGCTAGCTAGTGAGTCAATGCTGAGCCGACGCTCGGCGAGGCCATCCAGTGCTTGGGGCCGTGGCCGAATGCGACGCCGTCCAAACTGCAGCACAACAGACTCTCGACTGGATACTGTACTGGATCTAGCAGCTGTCCATAGTGAAGACGCTGCCTCCGACGCTCGGCTGCATCTGCTTCATGTGGTGCCGAGTGAGTTGCGTGCTCGCGCTAGACCTGCCCCGCGTGCCAATCGCATGCAACTGCAAGCACGTGCCGGTGTGTCTGTGTGTGTCGTTAGGCGGCTCGTGTCCTGGGCCGCTTTGAGAGGACTCGGCGTGAATAGCGCTGGGCATGTGCTGTATGATTTCGCGTTGGTGGAGATTGCCGACGTTATGCCGATCGCACAGCGGAATAAGAAGCAGCCACGGCGGCTTGACCGACCGGCGAGAGATCCCACCGGAGGCTGACCGATCGGTGAAGGATCCGGCCGTGGTGTGACTGATCGGTGGAATATCCCTCTGTAGACTGATCGACCGGTGAGATATCCTTTCCGAGAGAAGTGGTCGCCCACGGGCATAACGGAACTCGCCCCACGAAAGTAAATGTGGTCCAGCGTGTCACAACCGGTACAATCACAAATGACAATCGCAAATGCCTGTTGCGATTCGTGCGTGGGTTTAAAGACAATCCCAAAAGGTGCTGGTCGGTTGCTAAAGTGCTGAAATCATCACAACGGTCCGTCACCTGTGACGGCGCGTGATCACCTGTGGTTCGATAGTCGCGTGTGCAGGAGGGACGTGAAGGGTGCAACGTGTCTTAATTTGTGTTTCTCAGGTGTGTGATGCCATAACGTAATTAACCAACACCATGTTGTGTATTACACTATGGTGATATCTATGTAGATGTGCTACCTGATCCGACTGTGCTGAACACTGCAGGCCATCGCGCGCTGGCAGCGTCGCCTGTTGGGATTTCTCCGTTACTGCGGGAGCGCCTGGTAGGATTTCTCAGCTGCTGCCGGAGCGCCTGGTAGGATTTCTCAGTTGCTGCCGGAGCGCCTGGTAGGATTTCTCAGTTGCTGCCGGAGCGCCTGGTAGGATTTCTCAGTTGCTGCGGGGGCGCCTGGTAGGATTTCTCAGTTGCTAACTAAGGGCCTGATAGGATTTATCGGTTACTGCGGGAGCGCCTGGAAGGATTTCTCGGTTACTGCGAAAGGGTCTGGTAGGATTTATCGGTTGCTGCGGGAGCGCCTGGTAGGACCTGTCGTCTGCTGCGCGAGCTTTGTCCAAGCAAAGCATGTGATCCAGACAGTTGTAGTGTTTGCATCTTAATTTAACTATGTTATGCCCTCGATATTGTGTGAACACTCCCTCGGATTTGACACATTTCCCCGCCACATGGAAACAGACAAGCATAAGTTCCAGTTTCAAGAATAGTTCGAAGAATGAAGCATGCAAATATAGACTACTGTCTCTTTTATAAATATGCTTCAGGGCCTTGCAAAAAAGAGTTGTACATGAGTGTGCGCTTGGAGAATGTTTGCCCGCGATTCCCCACTTGTATCACAGTTTCCTCCCCAAAAGGTCCTATGTGACGAACCATTCGTGTTTCACAGCTCACTGTTGGTCCTCAATATCGCACCATATGCAGACTGATGTCATATACACTGATTGTACTTCGGCACTGACAAACGTGATTCATAAGCATATTTTGCGTAAGCTGAAGCCTTCATCTCACACAGTTAGCACATCACACAAGTGGCCGTTCATACTTGCCCGGGATTATAGAGGAGACGAGTAGTCAAGGGATAAGTAGCCCGTCTCACGATCAAAAGATCGTGGGTTCGAGCCTCACCTGTCGCTACTCTTTGCCCGCGACCAATCGGCGTGAGAGATGGCGACGCTAAATGGCTCAGAGGTCGACGTGTCGTAAAACCAATAACCAATTAATTAAGCAACCAAACTGGGATCACAGAGTGAGTTGTGGTAGTGGGTGTGGAGGGTAGTATTCTCGGACCGCTGCCCTTTGCATTGTTTGTCACTGACATCCCGCTTCACATCAGGACAAATTGTTCCGTGAATGCAGATGACGTGAGAAGTGTTCGCACCAGGCAGTTCTCCACTGACGTCGAAGCTCTTCAGGTTGATGTGGAGAGGATGCAGCATTGATCTCCAACATTGATGCCGAAAACAAATCCGACCAAGTGCATACATCTCCTTCACGCGTCACAGCTCACATAACGTTGCATCGCGCGTCTTGGCGGGCACCAGCTGGAGCGTTGGCGGGAGATGCCTGCCCTGGAACTGAGACCAGACACATCAGGAGCCACACCGCATCCGGCTACGTCGCTCGATTTCGGCGCTCACAACACCGTTTTTATGCGGTCAGCTCCACGCTGAATGACCCGGCGGATGCTTCTGGAATATTACACTGCTCTAAACCTCTCCGAAGCGCAATCGGCCAGCATCCGTCTCGCACAGACCGGCATTCGTTTCGTGCATAATGTATTCCACAACTGTTTGGACACTGGGCACGTAGCGTTTCCCTTCGGCCTGCACATTCCTGGTCGTTGCACACGCCAGTATGATTTATCCCACGTACGCAAGGTCCGTGTGCCTACGGTCCAGAACTGTTCGGCGTGAAGCCTGCTGAAAACTGCGAGTCGCTTTCTCGCCTCCCGTCCGCACGTTGTTTTTCGTAAGCTCCAGACATGTGCTCGCCATGAGATGCGAACATTTTATGCGATGAGTGAAAGGACGTTTCTGACGTGAGGTTTGGCATCGCTGACATGTTTGACTAAGTGGTGTTAATCGTGTTTTTCTTCATGTAGGTGTTCGTGTGATATTTGTACAGCTATTTATTTGTGTTTGTGTGATGCATCCGTGACTGGGCATCAGCTCAGATATGTTTTTTTTATAATGCACAATAAGCAATACGTGATGGCACAATCGATCTTCGGGACGCTATGGAAGCGCTAAGCACAGGCAGGTAAAACTAGAACACTCTACGGCCATCTACGCACTAGATATTAAGGTAAATGGAACCAAAAGCTACTCAATAGATAGTGTCGACAATTTTCTTATCTCAGTTACCTGACTAGTATTTGCGTGGTTCGCCCTCCAGACTGAGAAAACGC
The DNA here is from genome assembly GCA_034440575.1 of Imbricaverruca yamaguchii. NCBI lineage: Eukaryota > Metazoa > Arthropoda > Thecostraca > Neoverrucidae > Imbricaverruca > Imbricaverruca yamaguchii. The sequence goes on from JAOTOL010001182.1 coordinate 17,962, forward strand.
ACATCGTAAAATTGTTAATGCAAGTGTTCCGCGAAACCTCATTTCTTTTTATGAGCCTGGGTATTTTTTCGAGTATCGAGAAATGTCTAGGGAACAATATATATGAACAGGAGTGTTGTTTCAGCTCAATAGTTTGACTTTAGGGAACTGTAAGGACCGTATTTAGAATTAGCTTTCTACCGTCAATAGCAACATGAATATTGAAGTTGTACTGCTCCTTAATTTCAGTGTTGTTCAGGGAGTAAAATTCACTCATTATTCAATGGGCAGGATAATTGCCATTCCTTTTCCGTTGTTTATGCAAGTGCCATGTATGTATGGCGTATGAAAAATTCCACCGAGGTCGTTGTGCTTATATTCAGGTAGTTTCTCAGGGTAATATAACACCTCCTTTTGAAATTACAATAAATGTATCAAAAGTTATTCAATCTTGCAGTCATTCCTCGGAACTCTTCATGCCAAAGCAGAAAGGGTGTTTGCACAATCGTAATATTTGGCCCATGCTGAGAAGAAAGGAAATGTGATCTATTAAGCCCATTGGCGTAATTTTCAACTTCAAAAGCAGCGCGAGGTCTGTTGTCCTCAATTCTAACGGTGCCCGATCCCGTGCTCGAAACATTGCCCAACGCTTCAAATGTGAAAATATGCCGGCAACTGTGGCGTTGGCGGGTCGCAGCCAGCCAGTACTTATACAGGCAAATGAGTACTTATTTTCTTCGAGAATATGCGAGACTAACCGATAAAATAATTAGGCATTCGGGTACGGCATACGCGTCTCTCACACTTCTTGAAGGGCATCAGGGGCTCAGCAGTATTCTTTCTTTAGCTGGGGATGACCAGACGTCCGCATTATCATAACTGCAGCTGACGCGTATCGGTGTTACACAGCAACATCAGGTTGGCTTTTCTCGTAATTTTAGTTTACGTACCTACCTCCGATAAAAGTCCGGAATATGCCTGTTCTGTCCGACACCCAATTTCATGGATGAACTAGTGTGAGGAAGTGCAACGCAGCAAGCACACGTATTAGCTGAATAACCTCATCGGAACAGCATGTGCAGTCTTCCATGTTGTGCCAATGGAGTTCTTGACGTAAAAATGTCAAGAACTCCATTGGCACAACATGTGCAGCTTGTACTGCGGTCTACGGGAATCCAGTACGCATCCGACTTCCTATCGGTGGGTGCAAAGCGAGCGAGGTGGATTTCGGCCCCTTTGAGATTGATTGACTCCAGAACTGCAGACGTATAGCCAGAGATCAGAGCGGGAAGGACACATGTGAGCCGATGGAGACGGCTTGTGCCACGGCTTGTGCCTTGTCCATGCACGGCCCTTGTGGTCCACACACGGCCAGTAGGATCCACACACGGCCAGTGGGGTCCACACACGGCCAGTGGGGTCCACACACGGCCAGTGGGGTCCACACACGGCCAGTGGGGTCCACACACGGCCAGTGGGGTCCACACACGGCCAGTGGGGTCCACACACGGCCAGTGGGGTCCACACACGGCCAGTGGGGTCCACACACGGCCAGTGGGGTCCACACACGGCCAGTGGGGTCCACACACGGCCAGTGGGGTCCACACACGGCCAGTGGGGTCCACACACGGCCAGTGGGGTCCACACACGGCCAGTGGGGTCCACACACGGCCAGTGGGGTCCACACACGGCCAGTGGGGTCCACACACGGCCAGTGGGGTCCACACACGGCCAGTGGGGTCCACACACGGCCAGTGGGGTCCACACACGGCCAGTGGGGTCCACACACGGCCAGTGGGGTCCACACACGGCCAGTGGGGTCCACACACGACAAGTGGGGTCCACACATGCCCAGTGGGGTCCACACATGGCCAGTGGGGTCCACACACGGCCAGTGGGGTCCACAACGCACGGCCCATGGGGTCCACACACGGCCAGTGGGGTCCACACAAGGCCCGTGATGGTCCAGACACAGCCCGTGGGTTTGCCGTTACCCTCATTGTACCACTACTCTCCTAAAGCTGGCTGCTCACATGTATGCCGTTACCCTCACCGCTTGA
>JAOTOL010001182.1:25000-277500 GCA_034440575.1 Imbricaverruca yamaguchii
GAAGTCAGCAAGTATGATAAGAAGTCAGCAAGTATGATAATAATTCAGCAAGTATGATAAGAGGAAAGAGAGTATGATAAGAAGTCAGGAAGTAGATCAGACCAATCTGACCGACCTCGAGCCGCGTAAGGCGGCGACCAAACGTGGGAACTGGAGGTTTCCTCATTCCACTTGGCAGTCTCACGAAACAGCTAATACTGCCACAAACCCTGTATCTGGATAAATACTCAGAGAAATTCACGAGGCATGCTTGGATACAAGTTGGTAATAATCCAAATCAAAGGACACTAGGTCTAATTCCGAGTGAAGAAATCGGGACCATACTTGCTGTAACAGACTCCAAGTGGTGTGGTTTGAAAAGGCGAAGAATGTGTCAAGTATAGGATCAGCTCGGATCCGTCAAGCACGAACCTTTTCACATGCACACGGGAGTAGAGTCGGTCCGGACAGACACCATCACCCTCCCCACACACCACCACCCTCCCTACACACCATCACCCTCCTCACACACCATCACCCTCCCCACACACCATCACCCTCCCCACACACCATCACCCTCCCCACACACCATCACCCTCCCCACACACCATCACCCTCCCCACACACCATCACCCTCCCCACACACCATCCCCTCCCCACACACCATACCCTCCCACACACCATCCCTCCCCACACCATCACCCTCCCCCACACCACCACCCCCACACCCTCCCCCCCCCCCCCACACACCATCACCCTCCCCACACACCATCACCCTCCCCACACACCATCACCCTCCCCACACACCATCACCCTCCCCACACACCATCACCCTCCCCACACACCATCACCCTCCCCACACACCATCATCCTCCCCACATTGTCTTCCTCACCTGCAGTAATGACATGCAGTTGCCCTATGCTCCCGCGCATACTGTTGTGGTATTTCAGAACAGCACAGTTCCAGGACCCGCATAACAGCCCAGTTCCGTGATATTGCAGACAGTTCTCAGCGAAAACCGCCGGTACGTGTGAGGCGAGGTCATCGGGAAAGCGCACACTCGACGATATGGTGTGCACTGTTAGTGCGGCAGCTGGACCTTCACGTGCACACTCCAGCCACTGCCTGGGTGTCACACCTGCCACTCTGATCGGCCGAGTGGAAGGTCGTCACATCCCAGAAGTCAGCGGCCGCAAGTCTCTCAGCTCTCAAGAAAATTGCACCAGAAGTGCTCCGGGCGACCGGCTGCAGAACATTAGCAACATGCTGGGCCTGGTGTCTGGCGCCGGTGGTCGTGTTCAGAACACATTCGTCATTGGTGCAGCCCGACCACGTTGTTCTGTCGAATTCGCATCGGTCATACCGCTGAATAAATGTTGTCTGTGTGGTGTTTTTGTTTGTTTGTTATATTCTGCTTGTTGTTATATTCTGCTTAGAACTAGTGTCATGTCATAAACTGAATAGTGTATGGTTTCCTAGCAACAGGAAGGAATATTTGCCAGTGTGACGTCTCTAGGGCACACAGGAGCAAACATCAGTAAGCACTGTCACCCTCATCGTCTCTTCGGACGATATTGCTTACCTGGAACTGCTCCTTCGGGCTCTAGTGATGTCATACCAGCCAATAATACGTCTCCATCGCCCTCGGACCCAAGCATGGATCGTATATTGATCAGCATTTCGATTCTGTAAATAATATAGGTAATGATATAGTCCTGATATATATTTATAAATTAGCATTTTCGACCAGCAGATCTATGTTTTCATCCCGAGTCGTATGTGTGCTTTCGTTTTATTTATTTTAATTTTGTATCCAAATAGTCTTCTTGAAGCGTGACCTAACCATTGCCGATCCAAAGCCATCTGATATGGCTTTTCTGCAGGCGGACAGCTTTCAACAGCACTCCACGATGAATTATTATTGCATGTCAAGGCATAATTTTCTTTTCAGCGCCAGATCTGCTCTCGAAGAAGATTGTATGGCGAGTTTTCATACCTACCAACTTCCATTCCAAATTTCCTCTTCAAGTACTTTCGATCTGTGTCCAAAGACAGCGGCCTCCCGTGGCCTTGCCACACGCCGACAGTGGACACGTTTCGCGCCTCAGCCGGCGGCCGCCGTCCGTCCCCCCCCCCCCCCCCCCCACAGCTCGGTGATGTCGTGGCTGATTAGTGGTCCGGGAGTCCCGGCGAGGTGTGGCGGTTCTTTATTTCTTCTCTTAGTGATGCAAATTGGTGAATGTTTTGCATCCGAAATCATCCCAGCTCTGCACACATGCTTGCAGGTTTGTGATTGCCTTAGCATTCAAGGCACTGCCTCCTATGTCGGCACCCCCTGGCAATAGCGCGAGGATTCGACTAGTTTTCCTCTCTGAACAGACACCATCGCCCTCATCAAATTGGCCGGACAGACACCATCACCCTCCCCACGCTGTCTGGCTAGCCACCATCACCCTCCCCACATTTGCCAGACAGACACCATCACCCTCACCAAATTGGCCGGACAGGCACCATCACCCTCCCACCCTGGCCGGACAAACACCATCACCCTCTTCACATTGACCCGACAGACACCATCACCCTGCTTGGCTAGACACCGTCACCCCCCCCACATTGGCCGGCACCATTCTCAAGCTGGCGACGTGGCGGTCAGTTGCCATCGACGTCGAGACACCTCCCAGGAGGCGATGTGCTGGTCTGGACACTTTCCAGATATCAAAAGTTGGGTGAAAACACGGACAATTCACACTCAAGCACTCTCCACACTTCGAGTGCCTTAATGGGAGCACATCTTGAACAGAGCTGGTGCACATCTTGCAAACAAAGAATTGCATTTGAGACATCACACCGAGTTGGTGATCGGACATCGTCTCCATAGACTGGATGGCGTCTTGTAAATGCTCAGCCGCTAATCCGTCTGCCATGCTTTATGTCGTTACTTATACTTTCTGCAGTTGGCGAATAATAAACAGACAAGCAGATGCCCTTCGCTTCAGCAGTTGAGGCGGCCCATTGGTACGTTTGCAAATTCGTGCAAACTGCGTTTAACACGCGCCCTGGAGGGCCTCTGAAAATTACGTGCACTGGAGGGGGCGGATTCCGCCCCCCATAAGATCTCGGCTCCCATTGAGACTATAGCAACGAAGTTCACAGGGTGGATGGGTACGATGGTTAACTCTATTGTGTGCAAATCTCATGACCTTAGGTCAGTATCTTCAAGGTCAAATGAAGTCAAAATATCAAAATTATCTGGTTTTGCGTGGCTTGGCTTGTCATTGTTATGGATCGCTGTGATTGTGTTTAAATGCTCCAAAATTGGGATTAATGATGTTTTTGACATTACTAATGATGCAATACATATGCCAGATCCGCCATTTGACCTCAGGTCACCGACACGGGAGCACTTTATCAGGTCATTACCTGCTCTAGTTCCATTTGACTGCTCCGTTGGCCGCCTCGCAAAAACGGCCTCCCAAAAGAAAGGAAAAAAAAAAAAAAAAAAAAAAAAAAAACCCTAACAAAAAAAAAAAAAAAAAAAAAATATATGAAAAGAAAAAAAAAAAAAAATGTGACGTCAATCGCATGACAGTCATTTTCAGTTTGACAACATTCCAGTTGACCAAGTTTGTCGTAGCATTGTTTTTAAAAAGTTTACGGCCCATAACTTAAAAACTTGTCGCCGATTTTCTTTTTCTTGCATTGAAAAATGTCGTACTTTATAAGAACGCCCTCCACCCTCCATGACGTGTGTTAACCTGTCATGAACGTGATCTGACTTGACCTCGGTGACCTGACATGACTTTGAAGCAATGTAGCATAACAATATACATCAAACAAGGCGCTAATGTTGCGAAGAACACTTCCTTTTTGCCAATATACGGAAAGCGCATCAGCGGCGATATTTGTGGTCTGGCGCTGAACATTTTTATCGACTTTGCCGACCCGTAACTCGAAAAAATTTTTCGGTCAATTTTGTTTTTCTTGCTTTCAACAACGTGTCGTTCATTTTTAAGAGGTACACAAACAATGGCGTGTATCGGCCGGTAAAATGGTTATAAGGGGGGGGGGGGTCTTTAAACGTGATGCACGTTGTGTCGGTAAGTGAACGTTCCGAGCCCTGCCATAACACTAAGCAAAACGTGACGCACGTCGTGCGCTAAGTCAATCGGACATGAAATGGGCGCTACAGCCGCCCCGACCACCGGCGAGGCGCCGGGCCCAGGCGTGGGCCGCCTGCTGGCCCACGCCTGGCCCACGCCCAGCCGCCACCGGTGGCGCGGCCGGCCATCGGTAGCCGCCGGCCAGACGGGAGAGGCGCGCGCTCGGGCGCGGCGGCGCCTGGGCCGTTTTGGCCGTTATTTTGGCGGCGGCGGCGCGGCGGCGGCGGCGGCCGTGGCGGAACAGACCAGAGTCGGACGGAGGACGGAAATAGCCGAGGCCGGCGGCGCAGCATGCTGCAGGGGCCGGCACCAGACGCCAGCCGCCGCCCGGCCGCGGCGACTGGTCGGCGCGAAGCGGAGACGGGAAACGCCGAGAAAGGGAGTACACGGGCCGGCCTCGCTCGGCGGCTGAGGGTGAGGGCCGCTCGGCACACCGCGTGCTCGCTCGTGGCCCTGTGGACGGAGATGTTTATATCGACACAAGTATGCAGATGTGCCGCAAGTAGCAATTCATTTCATAGCGCTCTCGCTCTGACATCACCTTGGACGTAAGATTGAAATAGTTGTGCGTTTAGACGTGGCGGTAGTCCGCCTGTGCGGATTTGTTGAAGCTCGACTGGATTATTATAATTCCGGTCTCCATTCTTACAGGCTGATCAGTTGAAGCTCGGACGCGTATCACTCTATCGCTGTGATTTGCATTTGTCGATGAGGCATTCTCAAAGGAGGCGATAAAGCGGTAGCGTCACCAGTGATCTTGGGTTAAGCTTCCACGAGGTTCTTGAAGAAGACACCAAGGAAGGTGTATAGATGCAATATGTGCATATGTTGCAATCATATGCTTCGCATCCCCAAACGAACCAGGCGTCTATGGTGAGTCGTCACAAATCTGGCCGTACATCCATAGTTGCCAATACAGTACTTTCTTGGCATCATGCAGGCTAGTAGCGTGTAATACAGCGGCGGGATGGTGGGGCCAACACCCTCCCCTCCTCCCCCCTACTTGAGGCTGACTTGTTAATGTTTCCATTGGCAGGTTACGGAGTACGTCATTGGGTATGGGTAGTGGCTGAATGAGCAAAAGTACTCCATAAGTAGGGTGCCAAATTAGAAGTCAATATCAAGTTTCCAGGTGACTTAAAATATGCACTCTTGACTTTTTGGTGTGTCTCACACGGCGTTTTGGGCGAGATGTTGTGTTGTGGTGCTTTCCTTGGTCATGGATTTTGGTGCAGATTATGAGTAGAGGTTGGTTGAAAAAAGCAGAGCTATGCTCCTGTCTTCATAGTGCTAGTTGTTATGGAAGCCTGCTCCCGCCGACTGTGAGTGGCTGGTGAAGCCTGTTCCCGCCTGCTGTGGGTGGCAGGTGAGCCGAGTGGTGGGTAAAGCCTGATCTTGCCGGCTATGAGTGGCTGGTGAAGCCTGTTTCAGCCGGCTGTGAGTGGCGGGTGAAGCCTGCTCCCGCCGGCTGTGAGCGACGGGTGAATCTGGTCCGCTCATCGAGTTCTTTTTACGACGCCTTCAGCTGCTAGGTCGTATAGCGTCTCCAATCTCTCGCACCGATTGGTCGCGGGTGGACTCGGTGAAGCGGCGGATGAAGCTAGTTCACTCCTCGAGTTATTTTTACGACGCCTTCAGCTGCTAGGTCGTACAGCGTCGCCAATCTCTCCCGCCGATCGGTGGCGAGCGGACTCGACAACTCAGCCGCCTGCGGGACGCGAGCCCGCAATCTTCCGATCGGGAGTCCGACACACCATCGACTGAGGTGCCGCGCCGCCGGCCAAGCCTGCTCCCGCCGGCTGCCAGTGGCGGGTGGCCACGGAGCGACGACAGACGCACATACAAACGACCGCGTTAGTCGACTGCCGGCTCGGGGTATCGCGCCAGGCGAGCGCGGCCTGTGTTTGTGACGCATGCCGTGACGCTGTCCCGGACAGCTCGCCCGAGTATGGCACATGATGCATATTGCATCTGCGGAGCTCAATCCAACGGTTCAATGCGACGTCTGCGGCTGCACCGGCTGGCAACGACGTGATCACGGACCCGTCAGCATGTAGATGTCCTATTTACATGCATCACGCCTGCACATGTCAAATGGCTGATCGATGTTCGAACGGCAAACCAGTTGGACGGCACAGATGCGACCCGACGAGAGCAAATTAATCGCAACAAAAATACTGCCCGGCTGCGCACCCATTTTGCACCCCTGAGTGCACAGCTTGCACGTCACACACCCTCATTTATTTATTGACCTTTTGGCGTGCAAGCTTTTCCCCGGCAAAATTTACATGGGAGTGGCACATCAATGCGGCACTGTCGTAAGATTCCTAGGCTTTCCGCGGTTTGCTCGGAGACACAGGGGTGTTAGAGGGCAGTTCCGGGGTTTACTCTGGGACGAAGGGAGTGTTCGATGGAAGTTCTCTGGCGGGGAATAAGCAGGAACACTCGGCTTGTTATTCGTTGGTATGTGATTTTGTTTGCCTAGTTTGATGGTGAAGAGAACATACAACGGGATCGCAAATATCCGGCAAGGAGTAAGTGGAACGAGTTTACTCGCAGCCGAATGTTAATGCGAATTTCTCTTTTTCAAATTATTGTTTCTCTTTTCCAAGCAATCAATTTTGGGGGCATACCCGCAAGGGAAGAATAACGATGAGGACGTACCTGCACGATAAGGGTAACCGCGGGGCATACAAACAGGAGAAGGATAATCGTGAGGACATACCCGCAGGAGTGTAATCGCAATTGGTTTACTCGCTGCCAAGTGCATAATCAATAAGTCATACCCGCTGACAAAGAGTACATAGTAAGAGTTACCCATTATCCAAGGTCAAAAGTGCTTGGTTATCTCTAGGCAAGAGTGAGGAGGGAGAATCTAGCATCGGGACTGTCAAATTTCAGTAGCAAAAACGACCCTAGTCTACATCCCCGGCAGACGAGGGGCTAGACGACAGGAACGAGTTGTAAAATATTAAGTAATGGGCAGGTCCTTAGCCACGACACGCCCCCTCATTCACCTCCTCCGACCTCCTCCGTCGATTCTCCGAACCTTCCACGGCTTTCTCATTCGTTCGTCCGACCATGAGCCGCCCCGTTGCAGCGCATCGTACCGTCGCACACACGGTCAACGAAAACCCGAGCCCCAACGCAGAGGCACACAAGCTGAGAGCCACAACACCTTGACGCGGTAATCCCACCGCACGACGGACTGCTCCGGACAAGTGCGGTTGCGGCGGCTGCTAGTGCTAGCGCCTGGGCGTGTGAAGTGCCCCATAATTCGCCAGATATACAGAAGTTTTCCGCTGTCCCGGATTTGGCAGGTGGAGATGGCACGGGCTGGCAACGTGTCAGCCTATCGCCGGACGGGCTGTCTAGCTGGACCACAAGTGCGCCAAAGTTTGGCTGACTTAGATGTTGAAACGCCCCACGAGGGCCAATTAATGCTAAACGAGACATCAACAAGGGCTGGATCGATCACCCGGCCGTCGAGCCGTTGTGGATGGCACTGGCGAATCCAGGAGGGGGAGCTGGGGGCATGTACTCTCCCTCACCTCACCTCACAATGAACATGAGGCATCCCTTCCACTGAAAAAGACGCCCCTGGACGCTCGAGTACACCCCACGCTGAACGAGTTTTTCAGCCAATGACACCTTTCGGAGTAGAAAAGGTGCTCTATCCTCCGGAGAAATGGCACTATTCCAGAATCAGTGCCCCCGATCAAAATTCCTGGATCCGCCCCTGATGGATGGATGTAGCGGTCTGCGTGGATGTCAGCTGTTGGACGCTTAATGGACTGTGTTACCATCGATTCGTGTATTTTCCTCACATCGAAATATTTGTTCGGAGCCATTAGGGGGCTGCACTCTGTTCTAGCACGCCAGGAAAGCAAACGATCTACGCTAACAGCTCCAAGGTCAAATAACAAAGCATAAATTTTCAAAGCCGAAGGCGATCAGTACTTGTCGGCTCCATTTCCAAGACATCTTCACTACGGCGCAGATATTTCTTCAGCCTCATATTTTCCTCAGCATTTGAGCATCGTCACAAACATCACAGTCCACCAGCTCTATTGATTTTATTCCGTTGCCAGTGATGCTTAAATCACAAGTGAGAATAACAGCCGACAACGAACAAGAAATACAAACAAGAGAACACCCCGTCAATTCCCGTTAAACCGCGTACAGTTCGGTGAGTGTGATAACTATATATGACTCGGAGACTAGCCCCAGAATCACATACGCGTTTTAGCAAATACCAAGACATAAGTACGACCGTCATTGGGCTGGGACCCTAGTTATCATACGGCGTGTCCGTGCGATGTAAGCACGGTCGCATATGTGACTGTTCATATGTCCCTCGAAATGATTGACACGCATGCATATATCTATATAATATATATATATATATATATATATATATATATATATATATATATATATATATATATATATCATAGGACAGCATACAAGCGAACATACATCCACCAGGCAAACCGGGGACTGCCGAGAAACATGATAGGCTAGGAACATGGATGTAAAGTGACGATTGTCTAGGAGCATGGATGTGAGGCGAGGAAGTCCCATTCCAAAAGCGAACACAGCCACATCCCTGGACATCACCTGACGCAACACACGATTTTCCTCGGCTGTGTGGTACTCGAGAGTACCGGCACACAGAGAGCGGTTTGCACTCTGACCCTGACCTAGGCCACCTCCAGAGGGTGTCAACTTCGTAGCACTCCGCAGTGCCGTCCGCTTCGAGACGCGACCGCCACTCCAGCGCAGTCAGCACCCTCGCCGACAGTGGTCGACGGAGCAGAAGCGACTTCGCTGTCCGAACGGCCGGCATTGTCGGAGCCGCCTCACCGTCGGCAGCGGGAGGGGGGTGGGGCGCCGACGGCGGCGGGGGGGGGGGGCAGGGACAGCGCGGACGACGCGGTGTAACGGTCTGTGACGCGGCCGGCGGCGGAGGCGGCCCGCTGCAACGATCGGTCAGCAGGGGCGCAGACGCCGTCCGTGAATGGTGCAGCCGGCAGCCGGCCGGAGAGCAGAGTGCCGGGGCACGCCCCCGGCCGGCAGAGCGCAGGGCGGGAGGTGCGACTGCCACGGGGGTCCGGTGCCGTATGGGCGCGCTTGTGGGTGGTGGCGGATACGTGCCGCGGCGTTGGCGGGGCGGCGCCGCTCTTGATCGGGCGAAGGAGCCCGAGATGCGGTCAGCCTGTGGATGTGCTCGCATTAATGTTCATCAGTTAGCTCGTCTGCTTTGCGATCGATCGTGACGTTGTGACGTGACGTGATCGTGACGTGACGCTGGAACGCCGGCCGGGAACAGGCGGAACCGGCCGGGGGACGGTGGATCGGCATTTGCCGGTACACTGAGGGCATGGCAATGGCATGAGAGACGGACTGCGGCATCGTTGTCCTTGCCTCGTGCCAAAGCGCAGACACGCCCCAAACACTGTGTCCGAAAAGACACTCATTGGTGTTCCCAGAAACTGCAAAACATATGCAATATGGATCGACCCAGATATCCCGCAAGGCCCCTTCCTAACCGCTCGGAGTGCAGAATATTGCGAGGATCAGATTAATGTAAGTTTTGCGCCTTCATTATTACCAGTTTTGTCCACGATTTATTCTGCTTAGAGATTGCAATGATTCTGATGTGCACTGGTCACTACTATATTGCACAGCTATGGTGTTTGGGACCGTGGAACTGTGGAATTATAGGACCTAAAATCATGGATAGTCAGTATTACAATGGGCAAAGTTGCTTCAGCTTACGGGTGAAGCTTCGGCAGTGCAGCTAGGTACTTCCATAAGGGGTAGGAGGTTGACATTCTCTCAGACTTGGGCTCCAATACAATGCCAGTCCGGGTTCTATGTGCATCTTTACCTAGGTCGGCTCCATGTGGTTTTCTCAAAACTGGCATTGCAGCTGATGACATGGGTGGAGAATGGAGCAAAATAAAGGAAATATAGAAGAAAGCAAAGCAGAAGAACAACTAACAAAATGTGCTACTTTTTACACCCATAGCAATCCTTTTAACTCTTCATAAGGTATTCGTGAAATGCTTCTATTATGTACGAATCAAATGCAGTGACTCTGTATGATCACAAATTTACAATAGTCTATGCAGTGGAAATCGGAGGTATAATGCAACCAAGAGTAATGCATATGTGCATGATATGTTCCATGATTAACACGCGCCCTGGAGGGCGTCGGGAAATTACGCGCACTGGAGGGGGGCGCATTCCGCCCCCCACCCCCCTCTACGATCTCGGCTCCAACTGAGGCTAGAGCAACGAAATTCGCAGGGTGAATGGGCACGATAGTGAACTCTATTGTGTGCAAATTGCATGACCTTAGGTCAGTATCTTGAAGGTCAAATGAGGTCAAAATAGCAAAATTTTCTGGTTTTGCGTGGATTAGCTTGTCACTGTTATGGATCGCTGTGATTGCGTTTAAATGCTCCAAAATTGGCATTAATGATGTTTTTGGACATCACTAATGATGCAATACAGATGCCAGATCCGCCATTTGACCTCAGGTCACCTATATAGGAGCACTTTATCAGGTCATTACCTGCTTCAGTTACCGGAACCGGGCTGCCCACCCGACTGCTCCGTTGGACGGTTCGGCACAATCGGCTTCGCAAAGAAAGGAGTGAAATACATGAATAAAGTATGGAAACGCTTAGGCGCACAATGACAAGCAGTAGATTTCGGGATGTGTAGGGTGTAACATGCAAAGTGACATCAATCGCATGACAGTCATTTGCATTTTCGACAACATTCCAGTTGACCAAGTTTGGTTCTATTAGCCTGTCATGAACTTGACATGAGTTGACCTCGGCGACCTAACATGACTTTTTAAACATGACTTTTTAATTATGTAGCATAACAAAATGCATCAAACAAGTCGCTAGTGTTGTCAAGAACAGTTCCCTTTTGCCAATATACGGGAAGTGCATAAGCGCCGATTTGTGTGGGCTGGCGCTGCGAATTGTTTTTACTTTAACGGCCCCTGTCTTGAAAATTGTCGGCCGATTTTCATTTCTTACTGTAAAACAGTAAGAAATTTTTTACCGCCCCGGTAATTAATTCTTGCCGCCCCGGTAGCTCAGTTGGTTAGAGCGCTGGCCTGCACTGGTCTCCCCTATGCTGGCAACACAGGGTTCGAGTCGCTTCGCGCGCTCACATTTAGCCCCCGGCCGGGAGTGTCAATTGGCAGCTGGCCCGATAAGGCCGGGGACTAGCTACCGGGCGGCCGTGTCGGTGCATTGGCGGCACGTTAAACTTTCGGTCTAAATTCTGCCGTTGAACTGGAGTTCATGGATCGGGTGGTGGGGCCAGGGTTCACGCAACAAGCTCTGCTTAGCAGTAGAACCCTGGCTCCTCAAACCACCCCAACAACAACTCGGATTAAATTTATTAATAAAAAGAAGGAAAAAAGATAGAAACAACAGCGTCCAACATTGATGATGATAAAAAGATGGAAGCCCTCTTTGGATAGCAAGTTAAACTGCAACATTACTTGTGATGGGCGGTGCTCAGCATTCAAGAGATTGGGGCACCATTGGAGGATTTTACTATCTCTTTGGGAGCACGAGTCCTTCAATATCCTTTCTCCAGTCTCAAATCTCTTTTGGTAATGTTGGACTTGGTATAGAATTGATACATCTCCAATATTTGTTTCAGGAGCTAATACAAGGGTGAGCTAGTAAAAGTGGGATATTGTATGCCCCACTTTTCTGTTTAAAACCCTACGATTGCAGCAAGTCACGGTGGATGCAATCCCCGCATCCAGAGCTGTGTGTGCAATTGCATCAATTTATGGAGCACAATCGCTGTCTTCATCCTGCATCATATCATTGGTCCATTGCCAATCTCCCACCCCAGGGTACCTCCAATATTTCGCACTGAATCTCACGAAATTCTTTACTCCCTGAGCCTTCCCTGTATCTGAGAGTCCGTCAATTCACTTTCCTCTTTCCTCCATGTGAATCACTTTTGCAGTTGGTCGTCGATGGACATCATCCATCGTGATTTACGGGAGTGTCCGAGTCACGCATCGCCGCACACACTATGACTGCTGCAGGGGATCTCACCCCCCTGCGGCAGGGAGCGACGTCGCCGGGATCTCGCTGGCGCCAGCCACCGCACCGAGGTCCGTTGGTCTTGTGACGGGGGCTCGGCGACCGCGATCCCGTGACGGCGTCTGCGCAGGACATGGAGCCCCGCTCCAGCGGTGACATCTCGAGCGCCGTCGTCTGGACAGGACGAAGCCCGACGGCCGCGATTCACTCGGCTGCCGTTGTTCGACCGCTGTCGCTTGCACCTATGGTCGTTGAACCACGAAGATGTACGCCGGATGAGCGCTGGATGATCGACGCAGTCGACGCGCCCCTGAACATCAGGTGTACGCCGGATACGCGAAGTAAGCAGTGTTCTGCACCACTTTCTGCGCCGCATTCTGGATGCCCGCTGGCTGTTGGTGCAAATGGTGTTCCAGCTGGATTGTACTGTGCACTGCAGTGCACAATTGGTGAACTGATGCGTGCAGATTTCCGAACATCATAGGCAGAGCACAATACATGAAGGCAATGGACAGGTCGAAATACATTGGGGGCATGACACATAGGGTCCCATATTAAACGTTGAAATGATTGGGAAGGCACAGCCAACATTGGTGTGGGGGGGGACAAGTGCTCTCCCCCGAACGCATACAAAGCTACACGTATGGGTTAATTGATTTTGTGCCTTGAAGGTAAGCCACATTGACTGTCTTTGTCCATGCCACATGAGGTCTATACATTTGTTCATGATCAGTAACAGAGATATATCAGGGAAATGTTTGAATTTAACAAAAATGATGCATTTAGAGATAATCTAATCACTTCAAAATTATAGTGAATCACACCAGGACAAGGTTAAGACAGTCTTTCTTCACTAACAGGGTAGTAGATCACTGCAATCAGCTGGCAGAAACCATTGTCAGTAGCAGCATACTCAACATTTTTAAAAACAGCATAGACAATCATCATAAGAATAGAGGGCTTGCTTTTTGGTATTCCAGGGAGAGCTGATCGACGGATTTGGTGGGCAACTGGTTCGGTGTCCAGAATGCAACCAAGAAGGGCCCTTGTGGCTCATGGCTGTACTGCTCTTTTATGTCTGCATGGCTTTATGCCACGCACACCTGTACTATATATGCTGCCAGCTTGACAAGGGCATTCCCGAAACACTTGGTTCTGGTGTAGAGAACACATATTCGAGTGGTGAGGGTGAACCAACGTGAGCGATTCGCGGAGGAAGGTTTGCGCCGTTGATGCTCGGCAGGGAAGCCTCTTGCTGTGACCCGGTAGTACTCATAAGCCTACCAACAGGCTACAACAGCGGCCGTACATCTACTGACAGGCTATATAAGCGGCCGTACATCCACTGAGAGACTACAACAGCAGTCGTCACCCATGGAAGACTACAACAGCAGCACTGACAACAGCAGGGTCGTACACCCAGCGGCCGTGCACCCATTGACAGGCTACAGCAGCGGTCGTACACCCACTGCCAGACTACAACAGCGGTCGTACACCCACTGCCAGGCTACAGCAGCGGTCGTACACCCACTGCCAGGCTACAGCATCGCCCACGCACCTACTTCCAGGCTACAACAGCGGCCGTACACCTCATATACATGCATGCCGTCAGTATACTAGGCGTTGCTCTGCTGACAAGTCGCTTGCCACCTCGGCAAACAGCACCTGCACGCTGGACTCAATTCCAATGGTAGCATCACGTGTATCAATCGTGTTATGTTGGCGAAATTTGTCCTAGTGCAGGCAGCCAGGACAGCCTACCGCCTGCCGGCGGATTAGTACTACCTCTAGTTCCAGTCATCCTCTTATAGATGGCGATAAATTCCGCCTGTTTCTGGGTGACAATTCAGGTCTGTTCTCGAATTAGGTGACGAAGTCAGTCAGTGAAGGAGCCAGTGCCCCCCGTTAGCGCGTGCAGTGACACCCAGTTTGGCACCCTAGTAATGCTTTTGCAATGTTCCTTATTAAATCTGAGAAGAAAAAAAAAACATCTGGACACCCTGGTTAGGTGAGGTGTTTCCAGTCTTGTTTTGGGATGTCTACGTATGGATATGTCTAGTGCTAGATTAGACGTTGAGTGATGTAGCCCGAGGTGCAAAAATGTGTCAATCGGATACCCTCTCTTGATAACAAAGGCCAGTTTTGCTACCTATCATACGCCACCTAACCTAGGGAAATCACACCACTGAGGCGGTTACGAGGGTGGGGAGCACTGGGGGATTTCATCACTTCCCCATGGGAAGGGTCCTCTAGAAAGGCTCGAGTGCACCCGCCTGCCCTCCGCTCCAGGTATTTCTCAGCCAGAGGCTCCTCTTCCAGATGAAAAGGTGGCTCCCGAGAACAACAAGTCTGAAACGGCGACCCGGAGTCTGAAACGAAAACGCACCACTTCAGAATGCCGAGTGCATGTCCTTCTTCGTACAATTGTTTGTTCTACCGAAGTCGTGGACCCAGGGTTTTCGCAGTGGCGCCCCGCCGAGGAAATGGCGCCGAGCGAGACAAGTGCCCCTTTGAAAAAGTATGGATCCACCCTTGCTGCAAACAAATTCCTCAAGGAATGCCAGACCCCGCAGCCACTCGGCGGCGGGAGGAAATCTACGTTCCCCATCAGGCCGCCGATCGAGTCCTGCACGTCCAGTGCCGGCCAGCACCCACGTGACACGACAGACTTCAAGCCGGCGGGCATCCCCGAGGTAGTAACCGGCCGCCGTGACCATGCCAAGGTCACCGGTCGGTCGGACGGATCGAGCGGGCCCGCCGCCGTCACCGCCGCTGTCCGCGCCCAACACACGTACCCACCAGAATTACGTTCCTGGCTCCGACAAGCACTGAAAGGTGCTGACAAACATTAACCTGCGCCGTCTTTCCGGTCAAATCCTCCCACCCCGTCTCGGGGGAGGGCGGTTGAAGACCCCCCTCTAACATCCAAACTGAGCATCGCACGGAAATGAAAGCGGTGTCATCGGAAAGCGCTCGACGAGTATGGTCCGGATCCACCCTCCAAAACAATACTCCCCCCCAAAAAAAAAGTGACGTCACCAGGGTGGCTAGATTTTTACATCCTTTCACGACTTGCGTTATGTTTGTTTACTCTGGGGAGTACGTTTTGTTGCATCCGTAACGACAAGCAATCACTGAAAGTTGCATTAAAATGTCTGTATCCATTAAAGCGTGACGACTGGTCGAACTTTTTTGGAGGTGACCTCATTTGCCCTTGACTAACTCGTTGACCTTAGATGACCTGACCTACAAATTCTGAATCAGCATGTCGAATTGATGTGGGAAAAGGTATGCCAAATTTGGGCGCGCTGGCGCGGGCCGTTCGTTCACTATCCGCGAAAAACCTGAGGGGGCGGTTGAAGACTCGCCCCCCCCCAGAGACGGGGCGGGTTAACTTCTTTTCCCATGTCTACATTTGTACAATGGAATTGCGTAGTTTGATATCAAAATGGGCCGAAATGAAAACATTTTTCAGTATTCTCACACCTGTTCTCATAGCACAGCAAGAAGCATGGTTTTTGCCCAATGATGCATGCAACTTTAATATTTCCAATTACTCGCTGCACCGTCACGACGAGGTCAGTGGACCTCATCGCAGTAGCGGTAAAGCACTTTACATCAACAATGATTTTACGCATGCACAAATTGCACTTGCTACAAATTACACAATACAATTACAATTCAATTTTCTCAGGAATACCAACTTGCTTCAGGACATATAAATTGACTTTCACGACATAAACTTTCTTATTATTTCTGTTCGTAGCACGAAATGGCCTGAGCAGACAGTAGTGCTAACCGTAATAAAATTAAATCATGTCAATACATTGTTCTCGTGTCCCACTCTGGCGAGTCACTTGCGGGGCAAGCCGGGGCAGAGGCGGTGACCAGCGTCACTGCCGCCGCGGAATCCTGCTTCTTTCTCCTTCTGTCCTAAGGGGACTTCCGTACCGCACTGAGGGAAGGGTACAGCCAGCCAAGCTGTGCACCTTCCAGGTGCTATTTGGCTATGACGTCTCCCTGTGGTTTTCTCAGATCCTTTACGACTATCCACACATCCGCACGCACCTCCAGGCGGTACACAATCTACCCATTAAAAATGGAAAAATATAGAAAACTTGGACATTCAACATTTTTTAATTAAAAAAAAAACATTTTTGATTTTTCGGTGGCCAAAAATGTTATGGCCCTGTTCGATTTCGCATTCCTTTTCTGATTCCAAATACATTTTGTTTTTTTCTAGCCTCCCTCAAAATGAACCTCCCAGAGCCACAAACATAATGCAAGTCGTGAAACTCTAGGGCTCCTAGTTGCGTCACTTTTGGGGAGGATTTTTGGGGGGTGATGTCTGGCCCTACTCGTCGAGCGCCTTCCGATGTCACCAATTTCGTGTTCGTGCGACGCTTAGTTTGGAGATTAGATGGGGGATCTATCGATCTCCATCGACCCCCCTCGAAACGAGGTGTGAGGATTTGACAGAAGAGACGGGGCGGGTTAATATGCTTCTGAATACGCTGTAAATGTGCCACCGAATGTGCTGTTAATTTCCATTACGTCATTTGCCACCAGTCTCGATAGCTGAATGATGAAGATACCAAATACCCGTTTCGTCTGTGAGAAGACATACCTCTTCTACTTTTTTTCCGGCTTGTTGCCAAAAATATACGCTTGTACTCCGTATTTTAGTAGATTACTTACTGAAATTCCAGAACTTTATTAACTATTACTCCTAAAAGCATTTTCCTGTTCTTAGTACGTTTCTCTACTAAAAACAAGTATATGTTGCATTGAACAACCATACACAAAAGTATGGCACTTAGGTTGAGCGCAGTATATGAGTCAGGAAATAATTGATTTGTAAATTATATTTTAAAGTATGCTTTCATTTATGCATTTAATTGTTCACCATGACCAGGAATCTTGAAGAAAACCTCACATTCAAGCTTTCTGTATGGAGATTATACTAGAGCCCATGCCATTTCCAGTCTTATTCCACATATTCTGAATACGGTTATTCTGAAAGAGTTAAGTACACGGAATAATTTCAAAGAAACCTTGCACTTGCTGCCTAGCAACCAATGTGAGTCGTTGATAACTTTCATGGTTCCTATTATGGATAGGCTTTAAAATGTGGATTGTGCAGCTATTTTAAAACAATGACTAAGACAAAGAAGGAAAAGAAGATAAAATGTTTTATTTTTGAAAATTGTGCGTCAAGTAGATACACCGCTCTTCAACTAACCAAATAATAACCGGAGACCAAGGCCTGCCGGAGACAGAACTGCACTGAATGCTTCATTGCTTGCACGTGCTACCGCCCAGAAAATTCGCGGCGTTAAGTACTAGAATGACTGATATGGCACCTGCAAAGTTTGAGATTACTTGTAAATCAAATAAAATTTCGCCGGTAGGTCTTCAAAATGACATTGAAACAAATCCAAAATTGTGTGTGCGAGTGTATTGAGGTCTGAGATATCTCGCTGACAAAATACCGAATATATGGAACCCAATGGGCTAGAGGAATCTGAAATTCATTTTAGTGTATTGCTGCCAAATACTTTGGTGATACGACGATATCTAGTACCCTGAAAAAGCGTGCGTTTGTGCGTTAAATACGAGGCCCGTGGGTGACGCTGGTTGCTTTCCGGTGACAGTCCTTTGTGCCGGATTTGATTCGATTGATATGGTATCCGCAGATATGTCCTCCGCGCCGTAAGTACATACACATTGTATTATTCATTTGAATGTCAACTTGTCTGATGTCCACTTTTGTGCTGCTAAAAGTAGCTAAAGATGCCGGAAAGTCATTCGTGAGCCGGAAATGCCGCAGTGGAAATTAAGTTCATCTTTTGAATGATAATTATATGATCGCTCCTGGATTTGAAGTTTGTGTCTTCTGTTTCGGCGTTTTCGAGTGATTATTTTCCTTTCGACGGTTGTGTAGTGGTACTGGTTGTGCAACTGAAGGTGCAATCATTTTTTGGTGAATGGTTGGCACATGAGGATATATGTTTTCACTTAGATATTGAAGGCTGAAAGGAGATATCATCAAGATCTTTGAATTTGTTCATTTGGTCATTTGTTTCATTTTGTTCATTAAATTGTGTCAAGAGAAGGGATATCTCAGTGGAATGTTTAAATTTAACAGAAATGATGCAATTAGAGGCAGGGTAGGAATTAAGGCAATTCTTCAGAGATTTCATTGCTTAAGATATTTCTGCACTCAGGTTCATACTGGATAGAATGGGCTCTGAATGTACTCTGACATGGACATGCAGAAGGAACAAAGTACCACTAAAACACAAGATTGAAGAAAGCATCCACTAAATAACATGCTATTCTACTTACAATTACCAAATAAACCAGCCACTTTTCATGCCATCAAGCACACAGACAACATCCAAACTCACCACACTGAGCCACAACCAACAGAAATGGGGATAACAGCGAGCCAGGCCTTGTGCCCGCACACTGAGCAGTGGCCTCTAGTCACTATGAATTTGGCTGAGGCATCTCTAGAAACCTGCTTTTGAGCCACCCTATAGTGGGTAAAATTGATGGCTTTAAGAGACATTTGGAATCCAGGAGGCTGCTGATCAGAATTTGCTTTGTTAGTGTTGTTCTGAAAACCGTTTTTTTCAACCAACCAGTGCAAGGTATTTTCTATATGAAGTCGTAAGCATTAGCAACTTTGAACACATGTTTAACAGCATCATACTGCAAACACAAGACCTTGATTGATCCTTTGCTTTGCTCACTACTATCACATGAGGGTGAAGTCTGAATTATTTGTGCTTGTTTTTCATTTGGCTAGCCTTGTACTGAAACAAACGGTGAAAGGAAAGTGCATTGCTCCTGTGAGTTACGAGAGATGAAGCTTAACTGATCATTGCGACTCCCTGCCTTGCTGTGTCATCCATTGTTCACATCAGTGTTCTTATGCTTCAATGTGACCACCAATAACAATGTGTATTACTTATGCATACTATATAGGTACTGACTAGGTACATATGATTTTGCTACCAGTTATCAGTAGATAGATTCCATGCATAAAAAAATAATATGTCCATGAAAATGTACTGCAGAAGAATTCTGTTTCCACTCTGATTCAAAACCCGGAAAGTAAGTTTCCCACTCTGATAAGAATAGAGGGCTTGCTTTTCAGTATTCCAGGGGGGCTTATCAACAGATTAAGTGGGTGAACTGGCTGAGTGTCCAGAGAACAACCAAGAAGGGCCCAAGGCCCTTTATATAAGGGCCCTTGTGGCTTATTTACATAAGGAAGGGCCCTTGTGGCTTATAATTGCACTGATGTTTTTATGTCTTTGTCTTATGGTGAAAAACTGTGTCATAATCAAAACCTATTCAATGTTTTTCCTAAATTTGTTTTAAAATGTGTTTTATTTCTTGTAAAATTTCCCTGTAATACCATGTTTATGAGTGTGACAAATATGATGGGACTGCTTATTTTCTGTGCAAATGCTTACTTTTCAGGTTGTGAGCAAAATAATGCCAAAACAGGCTTTGAGTTAAGTAACAGTATAAATAGAAATGTTTTAATAATATAAAAAATGCAGCATAACATAAACCAATCTGCCTTTCAAGAAATGGCACTAAATTACCTTGTAATTGGCATGCCTTTAGGTCCAAATAATTAATCAACAGTTTTTGAGAAATTGAAAATATATAAATAAGATTACAAAAATGTGAAGCAATTTATTTGTTTAAAATTTTCCAAAATATATCAGAAGCCTAACCCAGCATAACCTAAACTAACATTACCAATACCTACAGTACCACAGTAGTACCATTCACTTTCTGTAAAAAATGGATTTGGATCACCATCAGCTGACCATAAGTCAACTGACTCAGTGGCCTAAATACCTTGTTGATATAAAGAAAGTGTAAAGGGTAATACTTAATGATTACCCTTTGGTAATCATTAAGTATATTAAGTATATTGGGTAATACTTAATGATACCTTGGTGCCTAAGTACCTACTCCAGGTTAATGTAATTTATATGATAACATACTACCCACTGTCACTAGTGATGAGTGCTGTATGACAGAAGCAGTTGATGCACCCCTAAACAACAAGAAACCAACCACTGTCACTAGTAAGAATATGAAAGGTCATTGGTATGTTGACCCATTCTGATTCTTATTGTGATTTACCTCTTTGCCAGACTACACAGTATGGCAAATAGTTTGATGAGACTAGCCATGGAAAAAAAATTGCACCAAAAGGGCAAGAACCATACCACAGAAATTCAATGCACTTGCCAGATTGAAATAAAAAAAACACGACTTAAGAAAATCAGCAGAAGCAAGAGCCTTTTCTGCACAAGCATGTTTTTACATAAATGCACAATTCACTTGTGCATTTGTGTATTATAGATCACATTATAAGTAATCACAAAAAAGTGATTACTAATGATGTGATCTGACATACAATACCAGTGTATAGCATTGCTATTATTTACTATCCCATATATAACTCTTAAATTATGTATCTCAAAACAAAGGATAAATGTAGTCAAAAGTACCTGCACCATTAGCTCAAATTTGGGTCTGAGACATCAAAAGCATTTAAATGATGCTAATTCCATGGCAAATTTCAACATCTCACACCTAATGAAAATCCATTATTTTAACCCTGCCACACCAAGTACCTGTTCCCATACCAATCACCACATAGCTGGCCATCATCCCAGCACCAACAAGCTTGTGTAGAAAGTGCCACACTGGTCTCTTTGTAGGAACACGTTTCTTGGCACTGTTCAAATGTATCACAGTTGCTTGGTGAGTGTCAACACTGGCTTTGGATGTATTTATTGTTTGGGTAAATATATAGATGTGTCCCTTAGGTAATTTTTGTAAATGTTTTTGTTAAATGTTATTCTAATTTTGGATCCCTGAAGATGTACTAGAATTTGATTTCTTGAAATCTACTTATGAACTGTTGCAAATAATGCACATATTAATGTTTACATTGCTATTCAATGACATATGTATACAGTGATAAATTATTTGCAAAAAGAGTAGAATATACCACTTTCTAAACACTGCATCAACATCCTTCTCCAAGAAGTATGAACATCCTGCTCCTTCATGCATGCTTATGAAGTAATTGTGTCTCCTTTCTAACAGGATATCTTTTATGGGCATCATGTTCATACTCTTGGTAAGAAATGGTGATACATGAGCATTTTGAAACACAATTTCAAGTGAAGGATTACATATAATGTAGTATGGCATACTATACCAGTTTATAGCATAGGGAATATTCTTCCTACCCCAAATGCAGCTTTTTCTGCATGATGAATCTCAGAATAAATGATAATGGTACAATCATGATTACATCATTCATAAGTACACCATCAAATTTGAATGATGTTGATTGATTATTCAGATTTAAGGGCATGTCAACTACTGGTTCGTTTGTGACCTATGGTCTGAAAGACATCAAACACATTTTAGATGACAGTAATTGCATGGCAATTATCAACATTCTCCTGTGTTCATTTTGACAGCTCTCACCCAATAAAAAATCACGATTTTAACGCTGGACTACTGGTTCGTTTGGGACCTATGGTCTGAAAGACATCAAACACATTTTAGATGACAGTAATTGCATAGCAATTATCAACATTCTCCTGTGTTCGTTTTGACAGCTCTCGCTCAATAAAAATTCACAATTTAACACTGTGTATGATGAACATAGGTATATCCAGAACATCTAGTAATTATATTTACAAAAACAATAGGTCTTGATGTGTTTTTAAAAGAAGTAGTTACACTTTGATGTTATGTGTGTGATAAAGAGCATAAAGTCATCAAGGTTTAAGGCCGATTAGGATCATGTGAGCTCATTTGCATTAAGCCTATGCAGATAGGATAGGATAGTATAAGAAGAGAAGAAATTGGACTGAAATCCCCTAATCAATGTAGTTTCATCAATTCTGGAAAATATTCTATAAATAATGTTGTGTTTCCATGGTCTCTTCAGCATCACATACTCAAAGGTGAATACTGAATACATTGCCATGTATACCTGCTCCTAGCATAATTTCACCTTTATAAGCATGATCTAAGACATAGAATGTTTCAGGCCCAGCAAGAACTGGAGGGCAAATCCTAAAGAGACCTGCATAGTGTACACCTGTTTGATTGATTGATTGATCTGTTGATCAAACCTTCAGGTGATTGATCTGTTGATCAATCACCTGAGGGTTGATTGATCAACAGATTAGCCTGTCTGGTGAACTTCTAAGTTGCCCAGTGGGGGACAGGTATTTGGGGTGGGTGGTGTGAGATTGATGCAATCAACCTTTGACTGAAAACCTGCTGTACACCTATATTTCTCAAGCCCAAATTGACAATCCCTGTTTGATTTCTGAAATTAAGACTATTATTAGGATCAACACTAACCCTTAGATTATCTTGATCATCTGAATCATATTGCTGTTTAATCTCTGATGCTTGAGTGAGTACAGATATATTACCAACAGCCTGTTCCCATATTCTAAATTGTCTACTCCACTGATCAGCCTGATAGCTCTGCATTGTGCTCTTTCTAGCATATCTATCCCTGGTAGGCATGGTGCCAGTATGTAATATTCCAAGTGGTGTTGCATATAGGCAAAACACATTTTTCATAACTATCTTGCTGTTGCAATTGCCACATCAATTCCTGATTCCTAACATGGTAATTGCACTGTCTATCTGAGTTGCATTTTTCTGATCAAATATCTGTTGAAACTAGCACTCCTATATCTTCTTTCTTATGATGCTTAGTCTACTGCATCTGCCTTGTTTCTCACTGGTTTGATGTTTCCGCAATTTTTTTGCATGTCTCAATCCTTCCTCTGTTGTTCACAAGGGTGATGCTGAGAAGTGCAGCTACATAGCCAGTAGCAGTTGATGCCCCCCTAAGCCCAGATGAGAAGTGCAAGTATAATGGAGTGTGTGGTGTCCCACTTAAACAGTCTTCCATTCAGATTTCAGTCTATTTCATGTAACCCAACATTTCAATTACCTTAGCCATGTTTTAATCCAGTCAGAAACAGTTCCATCAATCCCATGTCATCTGATTTCCATGTCTTCAACAGCTGTGTTGAACATTCTCACACCTGCCACTTTTTAATTCCACTTTCTTGTTGGTAAGATGAAGCGCATACAAAGTAAGCTCTTCAAAAGCAAGCTGTTCATCTAATTTCCCCCAAGTCATCCAAGAAAACTTTAAATTTCACTACATTTTTAATACAAAGCTCGTCTACCCTTTCACTATTTCCTTGTGCCCTGGATCGCCACCCATTTATCGTTATCACCATCGGAAGAATCGACGTTATTGACGTTTTCAAATAACGATTTCTCGTTAGGTGTGAGATTTCGGAATGAGTACAGTAGTATGTCAAAATCGCACTGAATCGCAGTCGAAGTCCTGCAGACACAGTTTAGAGACAATTGCGTACATATGACTGTCCCTGTAGTGCGTGTTTTGAAAGGTACCGAATTTGGTGGTACCGAATCAACGAAAACGATCCAAACATTATGATTTCTTCCCCCAAGTCATCCTAGAAAACTATAAATTTAACTCCATTTTTAATACAAAGCTCGTCTACCCTTTCACTATTTCCTTGTGCCCTGGATCGCCACCCATTTATCGTTATCACCCTCGGAAGAATCGACGTTATTTACGTTTTCAAGTAATGATTTCTCGTTAGGTGTGATATTTCGTAACGAGTACAGTAGTATGTCAAAATCGCACTGAATCGCAGTCGAAGTCCTGCAGACACAGTTTTGAGACAATTGCGTACATATGACTCCCTGTAGTGCGTGTTTTGAAAGGTAACGAATTTGGTGGTACCGAATCAACGAAAACGATCCAAGCATTTATGCTATAAATTATTATTGCATACCTTAGCATATGATGGGTAATCCCTTCACCAGAATTACGCTGCGGAATGTTCGTTATCACGATCCCGAATCCGTTATGGTGAGCAAAAGCATGGTATTTACAAACTGGATGGAGTTAGATACGAGGCATGAAGTCTTCACAAACACACAAGAAGAAACACGATCACTGTGTCAACGTGCCTAACTGCCTACTTGTAACTAGCATGCCTATCAGCGTCTTTACACTTTTACACTTTTCCTCTGTGCTAGTGCATAATTAACGCCATGCCACATGCACAGATACTGTTGCCCCCTCACTTCTTCCCTCAGTAACCCTTTGCAGCCTATCCGCCACATCCTTGACTTGTCCCTGAAAAAAAAACTGTTTTCTGTCAGACTCTTTTTACTGCAAAATGCACCGTCCGTGTATCTGACCACCGAGTCTCTTATCACTAAAATATCGCCCTCGCTGGCTCTATTCACGCACCGACACTCCATCCAAACTGGCTTTGGTCTCCTGCTACCAAAATTGTCAACCCCGATTTGCAGTTTAACAGTGGGTTTCTCTTTGCTCAAGGTGAAGTCATTACTCGTGTGTCTTGTCACAGGGCTCTCCCGCTGCAATTTTGCGAGCCACTACTGCCCGCCCACCACCACTACCGCCCCTTCTACTCCACTTCTGACATTCATAGTCCGACCTGCTGCACTAGCATTACTTACAATAGGCCCCGCTGGTAATACCTGAGGGTACTCCACCTCTCTTCTCAACACCTCCACTTGTCGGTGCCTTGTCGACTCCTTCCATTTTTGTACTTTGTATTTTACTTGTGACACCTTGAACCATGAACCTGGAAGAGGTCCCGGGAACCTCTGGTTAGATGTTGTGTACTGTATCTTCTAATACATTTGTTTTCAATCGGAATTACTTCACATGGAATACCTTTCTTGTAAAGGCAGTACACAAAGAATAAGATGAATTATAACGCCAACGAGTATAGAAACCTTAATACAAGCTACAACATTTTGAAAAAAAACTTGGGAACATCATTGAGCAGCAGAAATCGAGGAATGAGATGCTCGTTTTCGGCGGAAAACATTACAAGGAGCCAAAGGGTATAGAAAGTGTCTTATTTTTTATCGAAGCTTTCGATAATGCTGTCGTGAAGTGTGTTGGCTGCATGCGTGCTTGGTATGAGTTGTTCTTCAGATGACTCCAGGCTCTATTTTGACACCGGCTCCTTGGGACTTGAAAGGCATGGTGAGATTCGCTCGACTCGAGTCCAGACTGGTGTGGTCGGGGTCGTCCTATCCCATCCCGATATACAGTACGCGGCTTAGCCTGGGAGACGGCGATCAGAGCTTCGTTGTTTCAAGCCATGTTTCAAGACATGTTTCAAGCCTCGCCGGACAGTCGTATATGTATCATTTCGATTGAATGCATGTGCCGATGAGTGTTTTGTTTTCTTTCAGGGCAATTAACCCCCCAGTGACGTGGGCTCAGAGGAATGACCTGATTTTTCTCACAATTCACGTTGAAGACGTGAAAGATCCTGTAATAAAAGTCGATGGGAGCCAACTTCATTTCAAAGGAACAGGAGGACCAGACAAGAGGCTTTATGAAACAGACATGGAATTGTACAAAGCTGTCAACCCCGAGGTAAGTGAGCTATTCTAGTCATTTTGGCACGTTCACCTGACACGCAATGCATTAAACATATGTGTTTCATTGAAGTTGGGTACATTCCATGTGTTATACTGAATGGTCATACAGGGTGTGGGAGGAAGGGTGTGTGAGCCCTCGCCTTGCCGGTCGACAGGTCCACTTTCGCCGGGCCGGGGCTCCTGAAAACCACCTCTGACGTCCGATCTACCTACGCTAGAATAAGACGCAGAGCGTCGTTTGGAAGCTCTGGTCATGGAAAGCCCGAAATACACTCATATTTGTGTTCTTGCTGATAATGAGATCATCAGAGGTCGTATTATGTCAATATATGGACGATGACTTCCCTGGAAATGATAGGAAAGACAGCTTGTGTTATTTTGACATTGTTGTGCAAGAATGAACGTAGGTGAATGCACTTATACTGAACACAGTTAAAAAGGGTCACTACACGATGAGTCACATCAGGCGAGTAGCAGGCTTGAAAACCAACTTCAAAGCTAGATATATGTTAGAGAGATGAAAATCCCATCGTGCCCATTGGCAAGCCAATGGGGCATATGTAGTCAGTGGCGTACGTAGAATATGCGCTGGAGATAGGTGCAAGGGGGTGTGGATGGGACGCACGTACCCTCATTTAAAGAAGTCGTCAGATTTTGACCACTGTTTTTCTTCTTCAAAGGGCCTTTTTTAAATACAGTAGTTAGTGCCCGCAACTGAATTGCCCTATGAGGGGGGCCAATCTGCCACCATTGCTTCAGAATCACGGAATTTCGACCCTAGCTCCCCCATCCTGTCCGGAATGGTTCATCATGCTTTGGCTTGATAAGTGACTTCATACTACTGATGGTAAGCTGGCAAAAATAAATTGACGTGTAAAATTGTCAAATTTAAGTCATTCCAGTTAACATCGTCCGGTTCAACATGCGAGTCTCCGGTTTCTGCTAGGCTTCCTGTGCGTTGCCGACTACTCACACGTGATAGGCTTGTGCCATGTTTTGCGTGTGCAATGCTTCGTGTGGGTGTCTCGCTGGAAAAATCGAGTAATTTAAGTCTTTGAATAGTTATCTTCTTCCGACATTTTTTTGGTGGTTAAAAGATCCGCGTACCCACTGAGCTTCGATGCATCTCATGTCATCATCTCATCGTCAAGAATGCGAGAATGGCCAGCAGCTCTGTACTTCTTGTATGGGCGCTGTATGACCGAAGCAGTAGAAGCGCAACTAACCCCAAATAACCAACCAGCTATGTACTTACTCTGAATATACTATGTGGCAAAGTAGCAATGCATGATATGCTGCGAGCTCAGCTTGGAGGCGAGTGACTGCAGCCCGTGGTGGGATAAGCGGCTGACCTGTCGCCCGCCGCCCGGCAGACTTCCAAGCAGCTGGTGTCGGGCCGAGGCATCGTCTTCGTGCTCATGAAGGCCGAGGCGGGCCCCTACTGGCCGCGGTTACTCAAGGACGCGAAAAAGTGCCACTGGCTCAAGGTGGACTTTAACAAGTGGAAGGACGAGGACGAGAGCGACGACGAGGGCGCCGGCGCCGGCGACGGCCCGCCCGGCCCCGGCGGCAACATGGACATCGAGGCGGTGAGTGTCGCCGGGCCTGGCGGTCGGCGTCCCGTGCGTCGCACCACGCGCCGTGATGCTGGCCCGCGATCACAGTGGTGGGCGCGATGTGGCGGAGCTGATGTGTTGTGTGTGTTAAATTTTGTTGTGGAGCTATGGTTGACAGTCGGTGCGTTTCGGTGGAGTGAGGGTTCGTATGATGTCGTTGTGTGTGTTAAATTTTGTTGTGAAGCTATGGTTGACAGTCGGTGCGTTTCGGTGTGGTGAGGGTTCGTGTGATGGCATTGTGCAGGGCTGCGGTAGCTCAGTTGGTAGGGCGTCGGGCCCTTGATCGCAAGATTGTTGGTTCGAATCTCACAACCGACGGTATTTACCGAGTCCACCTGCGACCGGTCGGCGTGAGAGGTCAGCGACGCTGTATGACACGGCGGTTGAATGCGTCGTAAAAGAACCCAAGGCTCGTAATGGCATTGGGCACCGCCCTGTTGTGGGGTGCAAGTGTTCGCTCCAGTACCCGTTCGCGTTGTGGCCTGTGTGCGCCGGTGGGGCGCAGTTCACACACCTTATGCGAAGTGTTTGGTCACATCGGCTGGACCTCTGTCTGGTTGCGAGGATTATGAGGGATGAGTCTGACATTGTTCAACCGGGAAAACTTTTCAAATTAATCGTAGAAATTACATTGTCTGTGATTCACGCCGGTTATTAACGTGCTGCTGTATGCGTGTCTAGTTGTACCCCAGGACAGATCTGACATCGTCACTCATGATTTGTTGCTTATCTGGCGTTTTCTTGCCTCTATACCTAATTGACTGAGTTATAGGCGCTATGCGACCTATATGCCGTCGATGCGTTCCTAATCTATAATAACCAACTAAGCTGAGAAAATGGATGGTTGGGCGCTGTACAACCACTGCAGTTGATGCGCCCTAAATCCCTAATAACTAACTGAGAAAGTGGAGCTCTGCATTGATGAGTGGGCTTCATTCTCACACCGAAACCGACGCCACGGGGTGTACGTGTGCCGTCTGCGTGTGGGACACTTATGCTCCGCACCGGTATCTTCTGGGTAGTGGCGAGGCGCCGGCGTGCCCGAGGTGCACCGCGCCAATGATAGTGTGGCACATTTTAGTCTCATGTCCCCGGCTTGCCTACGAACGGAGACGTCACGTTGGACGCTCCTCTGTCTCGCTTCGGGAAGTATTAGGGGATGAGTCTGACAACGTTCACTCGGGACAACTTTTTGTATTCCTCTTAGACCTTAGATTTTCTGTGATTTACGTTCGTTTATCAACATCCTGCTGCATACGTGGATAGTTTTACCCCAGGACAGATCTGACATAGTCACTCAAAACGTGTTGTTTGATCTGACGTTTACTTGGCTCTGTCTAATTGACTGAATTATGGGCACTATATGGCCTATGTGTGCCGGTGGGGTGAGCCTATGTGTGGCCTATGTGTGCCGGCGTCCTACAATAACGGCAGTCGATGCGCCCCAAAACTACAATAACGGCAGTCGATGCGCCCCTAAACTACAATAACGGCAGTCGATGCGCCCCTAAGCTACAATAACGGCAGTCGATGCGCCCCAAAGCTACAATAACGGCAGTCGATGCGCCCCTAAACTACAATAACGCCAGTCGATGTGCCCCTAAACTACAATAACGGCAACTGACGTCGGCTGGACGCTGCAAGCAGCTGACTGTGTGTGTGTACTAGCTTTGGTGTGAAGCGCTACTTCGTCGCACACCGTCCTGCTAGTGGTTAGTGTAGGCGCTCTGAAACCATCCAACGTTCAATTGATGTGCTTCAAACGTTTTCCAATGAGGCTGTATTACCAGCCAGTTGGTCGAATATGCGAGGCTACAAGTGTGCTATTTGTCGTCAGGGTGCCAGGTGTTGTCTCCTGAAGCCCAGATAATCGCGCCGCAATACCGTGGCGTGATTTGCACATTCGCTGTGAAATGTTCGTGACTCGTGGATGTTGCACCTCTCTGGTGTGTGACAAAATTGGAATGGCCGGACTATTTTATTTGTAAAAGGTTGCAAGTCCAATCCAGCGACACTGCAAACCAGAGACAGTTTAGACCCGAGCCAAGTTGTGAGAGAAAAGTCATGTCCAGACTAATCTTGCTGTCAGACGGCGAACAGGATGCAGCTGGGCACACTGAGCGACACCTTGCATGTAGTTCGCACCAGTCCCCGACTCGCTGTCCAGCCTTCTGTTGTCATGCTACCAGGAGTATGGAGTCGCCAGTGCTTTGGTGCTGCTCCATTCCATGGGATGGGCGACGGGTAGTCAGCATCGATTCACAATTATGTCGTGTAGTGTACGGCGGTGTTGTCCATGCCAGGCGGCTCGTACTCGAAGTAGGAGTAGTTGCGGGCTGTGAGAACCCGATATATGGCTGTGGTTGCAGCTGAAGATCAGCTTCAGGTTGATGGATCACCGGTCGTGATGCGGGCGCATTTTGGCGCGCGGTTCCATTTGGAAAGGTGATGCCAGTTTGACGGCCGGCTTGGTTTGGGTGTATGCTCCGCCTGCCGATGGGCCGTGTCGGGTGGGCGCGGCGGCGGGCGGGCGGCACTGTCCGCTGGCATTTCCGCCAGTTCCACCGGCCAGGATGGTGGTGGTGGTGGGGGCAGTGGTGGATCGTGCCCGCCAGTTCCACCGGTCAGGGTGGTGGTGGTGGTGGGGGCAGTGGTGGATCGTGCCCGCCAGTTCCACCGGCCAGGATGGTCGTGGTGGTGGAGGCAGTGGTGGATCGTGCCCGCCAGTTCCACCGGTCAGGGCTGTCGTGGCGGTGGGGGCAGTGGTGGATCGTGCCCGCCAGTTCCACCGGTCAGGATGGTGTGGCTATATTTCCGCCAGTTCCACCGGTCAGGATGGTCGTGGTGGTGGGGGCAGTGGTGGATCGTGCCCGCCAGTTCCACCGGTCAGGGCTGTCGTGGTGGTGGGGGCAGTGGCGGATCGTGCCCGCCAGTTCCACCGGCCAGGATGATGGTGGCGGTGGAGGCAGTGGTGGATCGTGCCCGCCAGTTCCACCGGCGAGGATGGTGGTGGCGGTGGAGGCAGTGGTGGATCGTGCCCGCCAGTTCCACCGGCCAGGATGATGGTGGCGGTGGAGGCAGTGGTGGATCGTGCCCGCCAGTTCCACCGGCCAGGATGGTCGTGGAGGCATTGGCGGGTCGTGTTCGACCCCGCCGTGGCGGCCGGCGCTGTCCCGCGTGTCGATGGTGCGTATCGAGTGGTCTGTTGTCGATCGATTTTCGACCGCTATCTCGTGCCGTGTCTGCGCGCTCGGTTCCGATATGCGGGGGTATCGACCTCGATTGATGTCGGCCACTGGACCCCGGCGGTTGTAAATTAGCGCCTCGTTCTTGTTAAACTCATCGAAAGTGAAAGCGGTGAAAGCGGGTCTTCGACAATAGAACGTCTGACGTAATATACCCCAACCCGTGAAGATGGATAGCAAGCTATGATAGCAATACCGTAAATTTATTACAATTCAGTTATGGGCGCAAAATGACCCTAGATGTCGACGTGCCCCTAAACTCCAATCCACCACCACCACCACAATAGAACTTCGCAGGGTAATAAATAATCTTATTGAATGTTCATATCCTAGAATACAGGTCTGACCTTCCTATAATACCCGAGTAGTAAAATAGAACGATTTATTGTCACATGTTTAGCGTGTGCAGAGGTGGACGTCTGAATATAATGTTCGCGCTCGGAAGGTCAGGCCCGAAACCATTAAATTCTTGCAGGCTGGGTCAGCCAGCGACACAGTTGCGTGGGCTCAGGGGGTTGTCAGCAACACGCAAACGGTGTGTGCCGATGGGGTTGTTGCTTTTTTGGGTAGTTCACGACGCGCTCTATGCTCTATGCTCATGCACGGGTAATGGCGCCGCCCACACTGTTTCGCCGGTGGGCCGTGGGATGGGGAAATGTCCCGAGCGGCGCTAGTGTCGAACCCGGGACCTTCGGTACCCAGAGCCCAACACCTTAACCACTCGGCCATCCCCGCCCCGCATATTTGTGTGTGCTGATGGGTTTACAATCAATATATGATGGTGTGGGCTGATGGGATTACCAACAGCGCATACTTGGTTGGTTATTTGGGCTTAGGGGCGCATCGCAGCGCATACTTGTGTGTGCTGATGGGGTTGCCAGCAACATATAATTGTGTTGGGTTGATTAGATTGCTAGCGGCACATACCTTTGTGGGCTGATGCGGTCAAGGACATTGGGATGAGGTCGGTCGGATCAAACGTTAAGACCAGACCACTTTCAACGTCTAGGCATACCTTTCAACGTCTAGAAAATAGCCCACGTTCGCTTCTTCCCTGATCCGTAGAATGTTGCCGTTTTGTGAAGCTTGATCGAGGTTCATCCCGTTTACCTTGCAGTTTTTCAAGTCTTGCCTCTATATGTTACACTTACAGTGTTACACTAGAAGGTATCTCATGGAAAAGAAGAGCAAACCACGCATAATTTCAAGTACACAAATTTGCAAGCAACAGAAACAAGATCCATATTACTGCATGATGCAAAAAAAAGCAGCACAAAGGGCTTGCTATCTATGTGTCTATGTGAATTTTATAGGGTATGTGAGCAAAATGTTTCCAGGATAAAGCGAGATCGTAGAAATTGTTTGTGTTTTGTCTACTATGTGCTCCATTCATTATGAGAAACATTTATTTGCCTAAAGGAAAGCGTGACATTCCGAAAGAAATAGCACTTCATGCATGTAAGAGCAACTCATTGAAGTTGATGCGGTTCATTGAATCATTTAGTTAAACATTGGATTTTTCAACACAACCTGGTGTATCGATCACTAGTCTGGACTCAGCTTAATGTGTCGGTTTCCTTGCGAACCCTTGTCACAAGTATCAATGCCCACTGGCTTGGGGTTGACATCTCCTGATACATCACATCACCTGAGACATCCGCGTTTGGTTTTATTTCGATTACCGTGCTATGCCAGCGTAGGTTAACCTGCGAGAAGGTACAACCGTTCTTTAACGACTTGTCGTACACGTGCTGCTCCATTAACCCGTCCCGTCTCGGGGGGTCTTCAACCGCCCCCGTCAGGTTTCTCCCGGATAGCGGACGAACGGCGCGAGGCAGCTCGCCCAAATTTGGCATACCTTTTCCCACATCAATTTGACATGCTGATTAAACATTTTTAGGTCAGGTCATCTAGGGTCAACGAGTTAGTCAGGGTCAAGTGAGGTCACCTCCAAAGAAATTCAACCAGTCGTCACGCCTTAACGGATGCAGATATTTTAATGAAACTTTCAGCGTTTGCTTATCTTTATGGATGCGACAAAACGTACGAGGGGAATTTTTCTTCTTTGTTCCTTTTTGAAGAGATAAATTTTGTGTATTTCCTGAATTGCAGTTCAATTACAGGATTCTGGCTAAAGTAAGCATTTTTATTAGGGTAAGATGACTTCCAACAACGTTTATCAGCCTGCTGTACCCATTGGAAAAGGAAAATGAAAGAAAACTTGAAAACTCAAAATTTTGACATTTCAAAAAATGAATTTTTGTTTTTGGTGGTTACAATACACAATTATAGCCCTGGTCGATTTCGCTGTCCTTTCCTCATTCCAAATAATTTTTTCATATCCCCAAAATGAACTCCCCAGACTCAAAAACATAATGTAAGTCGTGAAAATCGTGAAAAATCTAGCCCCCCTGGTGACGTCACTTTCGGGGGGAATTGTTTTTGAGGGGGACCCGGACCCTACTCGTCAAGCGCTTTCCGATGACACCTCTTTCGTGTTCGTGCGATGCTTAGTTTGGATTTTAGAGGGGATCTTCAACCGCCCCCCCCCCTCCCCGAGACGGGGTGTGAGGATTTGACCGGAAAGACGGCGCAGGTTAAGTCCTGAAAAGAAACAGGAAATAGTTGCTTCTATGTTTTGTGACCGGTTCATAATTAACCACCGAGTTGTTCACACATAAATGTAATGCCTGCATTAGTTACACACAATCACAATTGATACCCGCACGCGATTTCTGATACCAGCTTGATACCAGCTTCTTGGAGACCTCAAAATGTTCTCCTGACTGACCTGAGCGGCCTGCTTCTCTGCTACCAATATCTGGATGTCGATTAGTTGCGGCCGGCAGATGACCTCGGTCCCGAATACATTTTCTATCATTTTTCTTTTTGATCTTTTTCATATATCCTTATTTTACATCTATATCTTTTTGTGCATTTACTATCAACCTACTTCGCTACATCGTATGTGAAAAGAAGTAACACTTTGCTGGATTTTAGCACATGTTTGAATCCGTGGCAATGAGCTGGCTGATCAGGCTGCAAGGTGTGTAGCACAAGCACCATGTAGCCGCACGCTCCCAATTCCTGTTTGTGACCACCACCAAATTATTTCATCATTTCTTCTTAGACGGTGGCGGGATAGATGGGGCCAGGTGGATTCAAACAAATCGAAAGAAATTAAGCCACTCTTGGCGTTGTGGCCCTCATCCTTCAACCATAGTAGAAGGGACGAGGTGTCCCTCTGTCGCGTTATAATTGGACACACGCTATCTACACATAGGGAGTTATTGTGCGGGGATGAAAGACCCAAATGTATGATGTGTGATGCAGCACTGACTGTGCGCCATGTGTTGGTATATTTCCCGAACTACACGGAAGAATGCAGGCGAAATTTCAGACATGACTAACACTCTGAACCTGGTGGACTTACTCGACGATAGTTCTGCAATAGTTTCCGGCGAAAGTTTCCAAATAATGCACACACCTGGGTAGAAAATGAATTAGTGTCACAGCCATATTGCTCTCCGGACGTGAAAAGCTACATTAATCTTGTTATGGATGCGAATTAACCCAATTGGGATTGACGCATTCTAAGACCATACTAATCAATCAGTCAGTCGGTCCCGGACAGAGCCCCAATGACCGTCTATGTGGTGCACCCGCAGATGATGAAGCAGATGGGCGGCCTGGGTGGCATGGGCGGCATGGGCGGCATGCCCGGCATGGAGGGCATGCCGGGCCTGCCCACGGCCGGCGGATTTCCGGAAGAGAAGGCGGACGAGCCGGAAGAGGACTCGGACGACGGCGACCTGCCTGACCTGGAAGGCTAGTGCGGACTCCGGTGGAGGACTCGTCCAGCCGATAAGGTACGCGCGAGACCGCCTGCGGCCATTCGCGCAGCGTCTGTGCCGTTCCGCCTCCCTCTGCGTCCATCACTCTGTGTTGTCACGCTGGTTGCCGCAGTCGGCGCGTGCTCCTCGGGCCGCTCATGTCGCCTCGACGTTGCGCTTTCGAAAGTGGAGTGGAGCTGTGTTTGATATGGTCGAGATGTATTATCACGAGACACCAGAGAACCCGGTATACTTGTTTCTTTGTTTGTTTATTGGTGCTTTGGGGCGTACCCAGTGCACGGGCAGAAGAAGCAAGAGGTGTACCAATTAGAAATAAATGTCGTAATCTCGAACGAATGTAATCGTGCAGTGTCACTTCGCCCAGTTTTTCTGTCGTGTTTCAGTGTGTCAGTTTGTTATTTGACAATCACGGCATGCAGTGTGTTAGTTGGTTGCCCACCAGTTCTCACTATGTGATGTGCCAGTTTGTTATATGCTAGTTCTAAGATGCTGTGTGTCCCTTGGTTGCGAAACAGTCATAACATTATCCGGTATGTCAGTTGGTTGTTCAACAGTTATGGCATGAAGTGCTGTGCCGTTTGGCTACCTAACAGCTGTGGCATATTGCAGTGTGCTGGTTTGGGGTGGCACCGCCTGGAGTAACCATGTATTCCACTCTCTGAAATTTCGGAAAGCACCAGCCGTACCAGGAAGTCTATATTATCCGGGGGCTCCAAGCGAGAACGTGCATTTATATTGACAGAAGGCCCGCAACACTCACGAAAACGCCCTGAAGCCTGTCAGCAGGCCCGGAAACTGAAAGCTGCGCTCACTGAAAGCTCAAGCACTCCGAAGGTTTCGTCATAGCTGGAGGCCCCAGACTAGAACTGTTTGTTGTGACAGGAGACACATAGAGCTCACAGAAATCCTCGACAACCAGGCAGGAGTCCCCTCGTTTTAGCAGGAAATCACAGTTTAGGAGTTTTGGCAGGAAAGGCGACCCTACTCCATCTCCTGTGAAAACTCCTAGACTTGTTTCTTCTGCTAGAACGAGGGAGCCTTTTGACAGGAGGCGACCCTACTCCATAATGGGCGCTATGTGATGAACATGATCGATGCGCCCTGAAGCTCAAATAACTAACGGCCCTACTCCACCAAGCCCCTAGAGACCAGTGCACTTGCAGAGGCCTGCAGAGCTTGAAGAGGCCATCAATTCCTGAGAAGACCACCATGGATAATAGTTATCGCCAGAAGAGACTGGCGATGGCAGTTGTGTATCTGGCACGTGTGACAAGTGCCAGTGGTCGTGACGACGCCGGTTTCTGTCTGTTGCAGGATGCAGCACCGGTGGCGCGCGCCGGCCAGCCCATCGCCCGCCCCGGACACACTCAGTTTCCGGTCGTCATCTTGCACGCGTCCCAGCCACTTTCCTTTGCTGTCGGCACGTGTTGTGATAATGGTGCGCGGCCGGGTGGTCGTCGGCGTCGGCTCGGGGCGGAGCCTCGCGGCCCGCGCGGTCACCTCATCAGCCGAGTCTGGAGAACACGTGACATTGTGACCTGACGTCGCCGCGGGCGCCTCCGCTGCGCGCGCCGTCCGGTGCGCGAGCTGTGTCGTCCGCGGGCCGCGCGAAAAACGCGCAGGCGTAGTGACGTCACGACCGGATTTTAAATAAAACCATATGTATTGACTCACCTATCCGGTGTGTTTGTCGCTGGAGATTGGCGCGGATGCCACGGATGACTGGTAGCAGATGGCAGATGGTACAGATGACAGCGTGCTGGTGATGGCAGGCGTGAAGATGACCTTGAGAATCCTGGGTCAGTTTCGTCGCTTGTGCTACCGAAATTACCACAGATGATCATTCATTTCCTCAGCATGCTTTCTTCCTTCTATTCATCTTGGTCAGCCCGACATACAAGGGCAAGGCGTGGGTAAGGGGTAGTTTGCTGACGAGGTTTGCGCTATGGGTACGTCAGGGTCAGACGTTATGGTTTCGCGGGCACGTACTCATCAGAGGATGTGACGTGTCGAGATAGCAAGGGCACGGCACGGCGAGGGGCGTGAGTCAAGACCCGACGTGCTCGTCACCCCACTGGGCACGAGTTGACATGTGTCGAGGTCTGGGTGACAGGTGACTTCACTGAGGATGTTTGTTTGTTTATTGGTTGGTTCGACACACGTGTCAACATTCATGGCTAATGGGCCGCCCACTGTTTGCCGGTGGGAACACGCCAAGGTCTGGGAAATGACCTGAGTGGCGCTAGTGTCGAACCCGGGACCTTTGATACCCATAGCCTGACATTAATGATCAATCCCACGGTACTGAGGATGAGAATGCGTGCCAAGATCTGGGTGGCGCCACTGGGGATGGGAGCACGTGTTAAGACAGGCCGTGCGTGTCACACTAATGGATACGAGTTGGCACGTGTCAAGATCTGGAGGACAGGTGGTGTGACACATCTCTAGACGGTACCTTACGTCCCTTAGCACCGGGGCAGTGACAAGACCTGAGGAGCACTACCTTTGGGGAGTGTTAAAAATGGCTCTGGGTTAGACGTCTGCTGTCGGATAGGGAATTATCGTATGGTGGAAATTAGGCATGAAAATGGTGTCATTTGAAATACTTTCAGTTCCTATGAACTCAATCTGAGAATTTGGGGCCGTTTTTGTTCCGTGTTTTTGTGCGTAGCGGTTGTTGCTTCGAATTGACACGATCACCGTCCTCTAGATGCTGTTTGCATGCTGTTTGTGGTACATGCGTTGATGCCTATGTTAGCGGAAACTGCAACGGATCACGGACACGTGTATTGGCGGGAATTGCATCACGCAATATGGGTGCATCATCTGTGAGCAAGTGTATGCTACTCATGAACACAATGCTCTAAGAAACGAGGTATAGGGGCTGCCTAAGCTGTGGGCGCTAAATGACCTTGTAGTCGGCGCGCCCTTAAGCCCAAATAATCAAAAAGGGTTGCTTAAGCTCGCCATCTAGAAGCACCATATCAAAATACCCTGGGAACATGGGAAGAATGCGGATCGAGTCTTTAGTAAGTGATGTGCTCTACTCAGTTTCACGACAGAACATTTCGCTGTCATGTGGTGCAGAAGACAAGACCTGGTGGCACCTTGCGCCCTCGTATACCGGGAGACGTGACAAGACCTGAAGTCACTGCGCCCGTGGGCGATGGTGACTAAACCTGAAGGCACCTTCACCCCGGAACACCGGGAGACGGTGATTGATTGATTGATTATTTGGGCTTTGGGGCGCATCAACGGCTACTGGTTATGTAGCGCCCATATCTGTTTTTGTCATTCTATAATTGGCGGCATGTGTCTATTTTTGGAAGGGGTAGATTACGTCGAACTGGGCCGTTAAGATGTATCGATATATTTTTCCTGTCTGGATGCTCTCAGAATTGTTACCTAAAAGATCAGAGTATGACAATTTGTGGAAATTGGAGCCGAAGTAATGTCTTCGATCAACCATGAAGTTGGGGCAAGAAAACAATATATGTCGAACAGTCATTGGTGAGCCACATCGGGAAACCGGGAGACGGTAGCGACCTGAGGGACACTGCACCTGGAGTGAGGAGGACAATACCTGAGGGCACATCGCACCCCTGGCCGGGAGACAGTAACAAGAAGATTCGGGGGCACCTCGCATCCCTGGGGGCCAAGAGACGGCGGTAAATTGGCGCAAAATGACCAGGGCAGTCGACGCACCACCACAGACGGTGGCAAGACCTGAAGGCACCTCGAAAGTGGTCTGGCGAGCCGGGAGCAGCATACCGAGCGGAGTTAACCGAACAAACAGCACTGTGAGGGCACACGCTGGCGGCGGTGAGCTTCGTGCGGCCGCCGGTGGCGGGGGTGCGTGTCGCCGGTCGCATGACGGTGCACGCGTCGCAAATTGGTGCCGGTGGTGCGGTTCGTGCTGCTCCGTCAGCGGCCGAGGTCACCACCGCACGGCAGCTGCAGCTCCCGACTCGTCGCCTCTATTGCGGTACAGGCGTACCACGAGAACATGTGCCACGCTTTGGTTGAAGCGCCCTTAAACTGAAATAACAAAGGGCGTGTACCGTCTTCGCGATGTACTCGATCGTTTAGCGTTTGCCTGCTGAGCGGGGAAAACTTGACAATGTCCGACAGTCCGAGGATGATCTATCCTGCGCTGGCCATGCCAACCGCTTTGTTCTGAATCGCAAACGAGATGGTGAGCGTGAGCATTCGCACAGGTGGGACTCATAACGCGCACCGGATGGGCCGGTTCTGGACAACCCGCTAAAATATCGTGAACTACTGAGGCTAGAAGCACACAATTTGGAGGGTGGATTGCGGCCGCAGTGAACTCGCTTCAGTGTGAATTTCATGACCCTAGGTCAGTGCGTTCAGGGCCAAATGAGGCCGAAGTCTGTCGCGACACCACGCCGCCTCGCTACTGCATCGACGGAACCTTTCTGGCCTTGAACGCCCGACTTTGACCGGTCGGTCGATTTTGCACCTCTCGGTTCCTATAGTTACCAACGGATTACAAATTTGTGATGAAATTTGTTTGTCAATTTTTAACAGAGTGACAATACTTGATATACTCACCCGTTTATGATATATGATCGAAAGGCATGAGGGGTAGACGGATTTCGCCTCTCCCCCTCCAGTGCGCGTGTTAAGTTCCCGGTATGGCCTCGCGGAATTTGATGTCTACGTGCGCAGCAGAATTATCACAATAGTTAGAAAGTTAAACTAAGAGCTATCAAGGTTTACCTGCTAGAAGCTATGTGTGAATGAGGTATTAGAATGCGCACGTCCGGCGGTCCGTGCAAACTTCGCCGGCCCGGGAAAGGCAGATGTCTGCCCCCCCCCCCCTAAGATCTCCAGAACTATGCTAGGTAGCGGCACACGGAAAACAGCATCGGATAGCTGATGGCAAGCTTCATCGAAGGTACTTCGGTAATTTTTACTCGCTCAGGTCAATATTTAGGTCAGAGTCCTCCTAGGTCAAATTTGACCAGATCCGGTGGGACCTTCAGATATTGACACATCTCAGGACCTGTACCAGATAGAAACAAACTGCGAATGTTATTCGACAGTCCATGAAATGAGCTATCGACAATACGTGGTGTGATTTAAGGTCAGGTCAACAGATAGGTCACCAAAGGTCACCGAACTTGGGTAAAATGTATTGTAATTTTCCGGTTCAAACGTTTTGACAGCATGGTGATGGGAAGCCGATTTTGCTTTATATGACGTAAGGCGTTCCGATGACATTTAATACTTGGGTCAATATCTGACCTTGACCTCGGTTGACCCGAGGTCAAGACCGTTTTCTGACCTAAGTAGGTCATGTCGCATACCATTAAAAACGTATCAACGAGAGCATTTTGCTGGTGTTAGAATTTGCATAACATTTGGTTTTTTACCACATTGACGTTCGCTACATAATTTATTGCAAAATAATACACGGCTGCGTTAGTGGAAATGGTCGCACAAATGTTTGTGATATATGCGCCGCGACCAGCACTGATACATTAAGGAATATTGCGAGACGATTCACAAGAGACATGGTAGAAAGGCACGATATTCAAGACCGGGTCTTTATTGTAGTAAATAGGTACGGGAACGCCGCATCCCATTACAATAAACGATATATCTGTGTTCAGTGCTGAAATAGAACAACACTCGAGGCTCCGCTGATAACTCGTCACCCTGTGTGTTATTGAACTGCAGATTACACGCTCAGAACCCTTTTGTTCACACGCTCGGATCATGTTTCCCTTACACCAATCGTTGTGGTGGCGATTTCAAAAGCGAAACTACAAACAAAGCAGTTAACCTATCGCGTGGCGCTGATAATCGTGCGACGCCCGCGAACAAAGTACGCGCGCTTCCCACGCTGACAACGCGCTGGAAATCTGTCCGATCTCTTCACATCGGACCCGACTAGCTCTGTAGCAAAATTTGCCCATATGTCTTTGATTTATTATGCAATCAGTCATTGCATTCGCGTCTATAAATTTCAATGTAAAACAAAATCAAGTAGCTATGTAAAAGTGTTGGACGATTTACCATATTTTACTTGACCTGACCTGACCAGGTCAAATAATAGGTATGTGACCTTAGATTGAGGGTGCTAAGTGACTTAGGATCATTCGACACCTATTTTTGGCGCATTCAGGGGACAGACCGAGTGACATTGGTTTGATCACTCCAGTCCAATACTGTGAGAAATAATTTGCAGTTATATGCGATGGCCTAAGATGAACTTGCAGAGGTCATAGAGTAAAAGATTGACTCGCATATTCATAAACGACCTGAAAGGGCATTATATTCACAGAGGACAATCGAGGCCAACTACGTACCCAAGCAGGAATACTTTTTACTCCAAGACTATGACCTCAGGTCAATGTCATGAGGTAGCCTACGGAGGTCACGTAATATATCAACCGACACGCCTTGGCGATATAAGCACAATGGCGGTAATTTCAGCCTTCTAGCTCAATGCAGTGCGATATAATGCGCATAAATGTATTAGTGATCTCAGGTGACCTCAGATGACCTTGGTGAAATCATTGAGAAAAAATGTCAACGGTAGCATTGAGAATAGCTTCCAACTACACGCCTTGACCGTTGTGAGGTAATTCTGAAACCAAATATGTAGCCAGAAAACATTTGTATATTTTACCATATGCCTCCAATGGGGAGGTCATGGCCGCGACCTGACCTCAGCTCAATGCTACGAAAAAAAAACGATATGTATATATCGTTTTTCAATATCAACGTCCCTCATGAGATCATGACGTGTTATACGTTTGAAATTAATTGTCCAATTATTGTGGAAGTGATGTCACCTAGAACTCCGAGGGATGTTGTGTTACTTCGCCTGATCTGGTGCCTTGACTTGAGATGACCCAGGGTCAAAAATTTCTGAGGGCATGCAGAAAAGACTAACGAGCAGCCATGCGAGGTTTAGCCTTCATAACCCAATTAGTATGGCGGCAAATTAAGAAAAACCGCAGGGGGCAGATATCTCCCCCCCCCCCCCCGGACATGCGCGTGCTAACCCTCGTGGCGGGGTGGGAGGAAGGGGGTTAGTCAGGCACATCTCTACGGATTTCCGTGATAACACGCAAGCTGTTCAGGATGGCACGATAAATTTGCATAGCTTCTGATAACTGGGCGTAGATTGTGCCAACCAAATGACATCTAGTACATTACGATCCAGGAACTCGAGCAGGTCAAGGTTAGGTCGATCTTTGCCCATCCTAAGGGAGACCTCTTATTCCATAGTGTACTCCTCTTCTCTCCCAGGAGCCACCTCTTCAAAATTGCAGGCAGCCTTTCATATCTCAATTGTCCTGTAATTTCTTGGAGACCTTACCCGTCTTAGAACCTTCTTTCCCGCCTAGAAGCCATCTCTCTTATCCAATTATCTTTCTTTTCTGTGTATGGCCTCCTCGTTCATCATGGGGTCTCATTTCCAACTTTATGTCATCCTCTTCCGAAATAGGTCCCTCCTGCCACATCTCTTGATCATCCTTTTCTATCTTGGTGGAACCGTACCCGTTTTAGGGCCTGCTTTTGCGTCTCCGAAGCCTCATATCTTATCCACTGGCTTTCTTTTCTAGCTTAGGCTTCCTCTCATTTTCTGGGCCCTCTCCCTGTGTTGTGGCCTCCGTGCCAAGTTTTTGCACTCCCCTGATTCCTGGGGCCTCTAACCCTCTCTTGGGTGACTCCTTTCTTCAAATTATTGGCCTCCTCTCACGTCTTAGAGGCCTCCTCGTCTGTCTTTGGCGCTTATTCTCTTAGCAAGGTGCTTTTGCATCCTAGTCCTAAATCTTCTCTCCTAGAATCCTCCTGTTCCAAAATATGGACCCAGCTGGCTGGTCTCAGTGGACTTCTCTCATTCATGCGGAGACCTTCTGACCCATCTTGTGTCCCCCTCTTGCGTCCGGAGAAATCTCTCCTATCATATGTTCTTATGTTTTGTTGCTAGGGGCCTCCTCTTTCATCCTGGGGCCTCGTCTTCCAAATTAAGAATATCCTCCTGCCACTCATCGGAAGCCTTCTTGTCTAACCTGGTTGGCTTCTTGTCCGTCTCGGTGGCATCCTTTTCGTCCTGAGGGCCTCTTCTCACTCCCTGTCTCACGTCTCTTATAGGGACCTGATTATATTTCCTGGGGCCTCGTTGCCAGTCTTGGGGCCTCCTCGACAGCATGCTTTCTATCCCGTCGGCCTCCTTGCTCACCTTTTTCCTGTACATTTCCGTATAGGGGCCTCCTGAATTTTCAGGGGCGCCCCCCCCAGTCTCACGGCAGGAGGTGGGCGACTGCCGCCGCTGCCCCCTCCCCCGGAGGCGGCGGCCCTGGTGAGATGTAAAATTGGCCCCCATACCCCGATGCC
The DNA here is from genome assembly GCA_034440575.1 of Imbricaverruca yamaguchii. Classification (NCBI taxonomy): domain Eukaryota; kingdom Metazoa; phylum Arthropoda; class Thecostraca; family Neoverrucidae; genus Imbricaverruca; species Imbricaverruca yamaguchii. The sequence continues at coordinate 67,891 of JAOTOL010001182.1, forward strand.
ACTGCGAGGTGTAGGAAACTCTAAGCAGGGGTCTTGTTTTGCATACTTTTGGGATGGCCATTGTCGAATGTTGCGAGTCCCAAATCCAGTATCTGGATCCGCCTAGTTTGTAACCATTCAACTGCTGCGCTTTTCTATCACCACTGGGCTGGTGAGTCCGTTGACGTTACTACGGCGACCCCCAGCTTCAAGGGGCCTGTTGTGGTCTTCTCACGTGGATGGCTCGTCGGTAGCCTGCACAGTAGATGGTCTACAACACTCCTGTGTGTGTGTGTGAGGGGGGGGGGTCGGAGTACGGTCGAGCAGTCTACCTCGCTGTACCACCACAATCGGTCATCATTTGCTGTGTGGTCACCCACCCGCCGTCACCTCACTGCAGTGACAGTCGGTCACCCTTCACTGTGCGGTCACCCCACTGCAGTGACAGTCGGTCATCCTTCACTGTGCGGTCACCTCGCTGCAGTGACAGTCGGCCATCCTTCACTGTGCGGTCACTTCACTGCAGTGACAGTCGGTCACCCTTCATTGTGCGGTCACCTCACTGCAGTGACAGTCGGTCACCCTTCATTGTGCGGTCACCTCACTGCAGTGACAGCCGGTCACTCTTCATGGTGCGGTCACCTCACTGCAGTGACAGTCGGTCACCCTTCATTGTGCCGTCACCTCGCTGCAGTGACAGTCGGTCACCCTTCATTGTGCGGTCACCTCACTGCAGTGACAGTCGGTCACCCTTCATTGTGCGGTCACCTCACTGCAGTGACAGTCGGTCATCCTTCACTGTGCGGTCACCTCACTGCAGTGACAGTCGGTCACCCTTCACTGTGCGGTCACCCCACTGCAGTGACAGTCGGTCACCCTTCACTGTGCGGTCACCTCACTGCAGTGACAGTCGGTCACCCTTCACTGTGCGGTCACCTCACTGCAGTGACAGTCGGTCACCCTTCATTGTGCGGTCACCTCACTGCAGTGACAGTCGGTCACCCTTCACTGTGCGGTTACCTCACTGCAGTGACAGTCGGTCTCCCTTCATTGTGCCGTCACCTCGCTGCAGTGACAGTCGGTCACCCTTCATTGTGCGGTCACCTCACTGCAGTGACAGTCGGTCACCCTTCATTGTGCGGTCACCTCACTGCAGTGACAGTCGGTCATCCTTCACTGTGCGGTCACCTCACTGCAGTGACAGTCGGTCACCCTTCACTGTGCGGTCACCCCACTGCAGTGACAGTCGGTCACCCTTCACTGTGCGGTCACCCCACTGCAGTGACAGTCGGTCACCCTTCACTGTGCGGTCACCTCACTGCAGTGACAGTCGGTCACTCTTCACGGTGCGGTCACCTCACTGCAGTGACAGTCGGTCACCCTTCATTGTACCGTCACCTCGCTGCAGTGACAGTCGGTCACCCTTCACTGTGCGGTCACCTCACTGCAGTGACAGTCGGTCACCCTTCACTGTGAGGTCGCCTCGCTGCCGGCACAGTCGGCCACCCTTCACTGTGCGGTCACCTCACTGCAGTGACAGTCGGTCATCCTTCATTGTGCCGTCACCTTGCTGCAGTGACAGTCGGTCACCCTTCATTGTGCGGTCACCTCACTGCAGTGACAGTCGGTCACCCTTCATTGTGCGGTCACCTCACTGCAGTGACAGTCGGTCACCCTTCATTGTGCGGTCACCTCACTGCAGTGACAGTCGGTCACCCTTCATTGTGCGGTCACCTCACTGCAGTGACAGTCGGTCATCCTTCACTGTGCGGTCACCTCACTGCAGTGACAGTCGGTCACCCTTCACTGTGCGGTCACCTCACTGCAGTGACAGTCGGTCACCCTTCACTGTGCGGTCACCTCACTGCAGTGACAGTCGGTCATCCTTCACTGTGCGGTCACCTCACTGCAGTGACAGTCGGTCACCCTTCACTGTGCGGTCACCCCACTGCAGTGACAGTCGGTCACCCTTCACTGTGAGGTCACCTCGCTGCCAGCACAGTCGGCCATCCTTCACTCGCGTGTATTCACTGGAGAGAGATCCTAACGCCAGAGCCCTCCTATCGTCAGCCAAAATCTCCCGGAAATCTTCCATCGAGCTCGAAAGGGCTCGTGCTTGGTCTACCAGGGCCCTGTGGCTTCAAGTAGCTCTCCTGCTTCAAGGCGTCTTATCAGCTGCAATGGGCCTCTCCAACTTCAAGGAGCGTCTCCAGTTCCCAAGAGCACCTGTTCCAAACCAGACTTACGAAGCTCTCGGGCCTTGTTCGTCGGGTTCAAAATGGTCCATGCGATATCAGGCCTCGTCAACTTCAGGACAGCTTCAAAAAGTCCTTCATTTTCAAAAGGCCGCTCCAGCTTCCAGGGATCTATCCAGCTTCAAGGGCTCTCAGCATACAGGGTGCACCGGAAGGCTGAAGCTTTTTGACTTTTTGAAGCTGTCCTGAAGTTGACAAGGCCTGATATCGCATGGACCATTTTGAACTCGACGGACAAGCCCCTAGAAAGGGTTCCTGGAAATGAATGCCTATTCGAAAACTTGATGTCTCATGCTATCTGAAGAGCCTGGTGTCGTTCTGAGAGGGCCAGGAAAATTGACCCTCAGGACCCTCAGAGGGCGCAGGGTGCAACCGCGGCCCTTGACCACGTCGCACCGTCTTGGACACGAAGGAAGCTGCTGCAAGAAAAACGCTTATACGTACAATACATGTCATTGTAGCACACGCACCGTTATACCGTTATACACACACACGCACACACGCACCGTTATGCATATATGTATTACAACGTGCCTACATAGCAAGCACTGGGTACGAATTGAATCCACGGCGCAGTCGTCAGGAATGCTCCAGGAGGACACCTTTCCTATTTGAGCAAGCTTATAAATATACCCAGCTACATGTATATGCCATGGAAGCATATGCCCGTGCAGCATGGAAGTCTGTGTAGTTGACACGACCGGTCAATGCTGCAAGGGAACTCCGTGGAGTTGAAACGACAGGCCAGCTCGTTAAATGTCTTTGTCATTTCTGAGTGAAAAATTCCAGTCTGCCTCGCTCATTTGCTGGGCGCAGTGCAATAGCGCTAGCAAATGGTGTTTCACCACGGTATCTATGCAGTCCGAAGCAGTTCAAGCACCCTTCAAGTGAGACATGCGCTGAGCTGATCTGCACTGCACGGTACCGGCGAATGGGAAGTGTCGTCGACACATCGGACCGGCCTGTAGATGTCGCTGCTACCTCAGCAACTATTCTATAGATGTCGCTGCTGTCTCAGTAACAGCCAGGGATCAGGCGCTCCTCGGTTGCGGCACAGCGCTGCTTCACGCCTGACATACACGGCAAGAGCCGATTTGGGCGCCAACTGCCACCATATGGCGCTCAGATGGCCGCGGCTCTCTTAGATCTTAACCTCAAAATGCCAACTACTGCAGCTCGACCGCCTACTATGCACCATTCTGGACGGTCAGTCAACCGAAGGTCGAGTACTTGCTCTCAAAATGGAGATCGACTATCATATCGGCGAAAGTGTTTGGCATCTTCCATGAGTTGGCAGATTACAACATCACAAAACACTTACTCACGGATGGGTTGAAACACGAGGATAAGGTAGAGATCGCCATCACTGGACCAGGCCTTAGGCTTTCCAAGCGTCCAGCGGATAACTTATCCATCTACTCCGCTGAAGCACTGGACATTATGGCCGCTACCTCCATTTTCGTGATTCGTAAGGCTGGACACGTTGTAATTTGCTTGTATTCCAAACTCATTCTTCAGTTAACTAGCAATACACATGACTGTCCGCACCCAGTCATCGATATAATCCAACAAATACTGGCCCATGATGTTAAAAAAAAGCTTCCTCTGGATTGATTGGAGTGAAACGCCAACATTTCAGGTAGCTATGAATCAGATCGGCGAGCAAAGCAAGCTTTGGCATTCAACACTCACTCCAGCATGGAATATTCTGTGGACAATTGCAAAGCACTCCTACAACGCCATATACGTCAGCATCACCAGAACAAGTGGATATAACACAACTATACACAGCACAAATCCAACCACACAAACAACATCAAACCAACGGTACATGGAATAAATAAAATTAATCTCACCGACAAAACGATATCGTCTTCAAAAGACTTATCACTGGTTGCACTAAGCTAGCACAGCGTCAAGGAGAGGATGACCAAAATACACCTCACTGCAACACCTGCAAAACCGGATTAAGCGTAGGCCATGAGGCCATGTCCTGCTAGACTGTAGTAACTTTAACGCTCATAGACAACCGCCTTCTGCCAAAAAGAGGGCATCACCTTGCCGTTCGATCGCTTCTGGGTGACAAGCACCCAGAACATCTTCAATTGGTATTTAAATATATGTACGCCACACAACTAGCATGAATACTGTAGACACCACGTCGCCGATACTGCCTTCATCACGTTTGTTTATTGTGTTTATTGGTTGGAACACTTTATGCACATTAATGGCGCCGCCACACTGTTTCGCTGGTGGGCCGCGGGGTTGGGAAATGTCTAATGGCGCAAGAGTTGAACCCGGGACCTTTGGATCCCAAACCCCGACACCTAAACCCCCCCACCCCGCCCCTGCCTTCATCACGCAACGCATGTCCGCGATACCCTTAAAGGAAACACGTCAGCAGCCATCCCAGAATGTCGTCGGACGTACATGAACCGATTTGCTTTTCAATTAGATATAAATGATTGCCTAGCGCCTAACGATGCCGTCGAACGTAGATGAGCCGACTTGTTTTAGGATGAAAAATTAACGTAACATAAAGCGACTACCCAGAGGAGCCATCGGACGTACATGAGCCGAGTTACCTTGCAACTCATAACATAAATGGCTGCCCAAAGGAACAGCGGAAGTAGAAAAGCCGAATTGCAAAACACCGTTCAAATCCAACTAACAGCCCTGTATAGCATGCTTAGACTAACCCTTTATTAACAACTAATACGCGGCGGCCGGCCTTATAGGCGGTGTGAACGATCATCTCATTGTCCGCATAGCAAACACCCCTAGGTGCTCTTCGACAGGAGTAGGCTAATGCCGACAATCTGGCAAAATCAACTCTCTCGTCACTGAAAATCCTCCACCCTCACCTCCACCCCCAGCTATAAATTATCTTTCGGAGGAGCAAAGTAAAACTAAAACCATTTAGACATCCGGTATATGGCCATCACCAAGCCCCCGCCTACAGCACCTAAAACAGTTCACACACTATAACGTAAAACTACCTTGACGTACATGTCCAATTAATTGCCTTAGCTTCCTTTCAGCACACACTCGATTTAAAATTTAAAGGCGGCGCAAATAACCTTCATGGTTCGGCACGCCTCTAAAATTTGCTCCTCCATCCACGGTGGCCAACGTCTCCTATAATCCAGGAAAAGTGAAGTGACTAATATCCACTTATCTCAGCGCAAAATTGACAGAGAACATTTTGCGTTTCATTCCCATCCCTAGTTATCTTTTCATTGAAACACCAAGACTTGCCTTTTTTATGAAAATCAGCACATTTACCGTTAATATATAAAGCCACGCTTATAGGCAAAGCTATTTTGCAAAGTTGAAGATGAAGGCAAACCTGAAGAGTCGCAGTTGCGAGAGAAACGTGATAATCGCTGCAATTGGTTTATCTATATCCGGATTCATAATGATAGGAAGCTTTTAAAACAAATTACCATTAGGTGTCTGCTAAAACCAGTGGTCAAAGCTCAGTTACAAATGCTTGAAGACCCCGTGCACCTTCATTTTGAACATTCCTAGCCTTGTTTGTCATTTTCCCGGTGCGGCGCCGATGCCGTCAGAGACGAGGGCGCCGCTACAGAGACGTTACCCTAATTGCGGTCAATCGAAAACGCCGGCGGCTCGCGGCGAAGAGCCCCGCGTTCAGCGGTTGTGATGCATGGCCTTGGCTGCGGCGAAGGATGGCGTTGGAATGCTTGCCGCCGAGCGCCACGTTGAATTATTCAGACGCCGAGTTCAAGGACTGTGCCGAGAAGTCGCAGATGTCTGGCCGGGGGCGAAGAGATCACAAATAGCCGCCATCCAGCCGGCGGCGATCCCGATGACGGTCCGAGGCGGGGCTGGCGTTTGATGCTCGTGTTCTGGATGCCGAGCTGATCGTATTTTGAGGCATTAATTTCGGAGAGGGTAATCTGTTACGCGTTGCCATTGGAGACAACCACTGGCTGGCAGTACTCAAGCTGAAAATCATAGTTTTCATCCTGATTCTTCTATGGGTGGCGGCACATGTGCGGGATAGGGAAGACGAGAAGATTTTGGGTCATTTTTTTGTCATGCGACGTCATGGCTGTAATTCACGAAGCTTTGCCGGACGCCTGTCCCGTACCGAGCTGTGACGGTGTCTGCGGCTACTTCCGAGAGCACCCATATTGTTTGGTGGAGCACATTGTTCATGCTATTGAGGCGCATGGCCAGTCACCATGACAGAGACGTGCTCGATGTACCACTACAGCTCAACTGTACCACATTACCATGACTTTCAATTTGAAGCATTCCTGTTTGCCAAGCTCAAAGTGTATATCATGTGGTCGATTAAAAAGCATCATGAAATGGCAGCGGAAGCTCTGGAATATTGCTAGCTCGGACAGCCCATTAGCACCAGCGGCTGGCGGTGGCCGAACCATGGCGATGTACTGTGTCCTGTGTACAGAGGCTGATGCAAGAGCGTCCGATGGGTTGTGCTGTGTCGCCACAAAGGCTGACCCAGGACCGTCCGTTGGTCATGCTTCTCGTCACCACACACACCACTTGTTGTTGAGTATCGCCGTGGCGTCGTTATGACCAACACAGCCCTAGCTAACAGTCATCACAGCGTGACGGCCGGTTTGCCGCAGCTGACCCCGTACACCACCTGTACGTAGGGCGAGAGGTGCCGCACCGTGTCGTCGGCGCTGGTCAGTGCCTGTCGTGTCGGAGCAGCGTGGTCGACATCGTTGGTGGCCCCCGCCTCTTCGTCAAGCGGCCAACACTTGTGATCACTGTCTCCCAAGGAGGTCGGTCAGTCGATGAGAGACGATCGTTAGTGCCGCGTGTGGTGGTGTGATGGTGTGCCGTGTGTGGTGGTGTGTGGTGGTGTGGTGGTGTGCGGTGGTGTGGTGGTGTGCCGTGTGTGGTGGTGTGCCGTGTGTGATGGTGTGCCGTGTGTGGTGGTGTGCCGTGTGTGGTGGTGTGTGTGTGGTGTGCCGTGTGTGATGGTGTGGTGTGGTTGTGGTGGTGTGCCGTGTGTGGTGGTGTGCCGTGTGGTGGTGTGCCGTGTGTGGTGGTGTGCCGTGTGTGTGGGTGCCGTGTGTGGTGGGTGTGCCGTGTGTGTGGTGTGTGGTGGTGTGGTGGTGTGCCGTGTGTGGTGGTGTGCCGTGTGTGGTGGTGTGCCGTGTGTGGTGGTGTGCCGTGTGTGGTGGTGTGCCGTGTGTGATGGTGTGCCGTGTGTGATGGTGTGCCGTGTGTGGTGGTGTGCCGTGTGTGGTGGTGTGCCGTGTGTGGTGGTGTGCCGTGTGTGGTGGTGTGCCGTGTGTGGTGGTGTGTGGTGGTGTGGTGGTGTGCCGTGTGTGGTGGTGTGGTGGTGTGTGTGGTGGTGTGCCGTGTGTGGTGGTGTGCCGTGTGTGGTGGTGTGGTGGTGTGCCGTGTGTGGTGGTGTGCCGTGTGTGGTGGTGTGTGTGGTGGTGTGGTGGTGTGGTGGTGTGCCGTGTGTGGTGGTGTGCCGTGTGTGGTGGTGTGGTGGTGTGCCGTGTGTGGTGGTGTGCCGTGTGTGGTGGTGTGTGGTGTGCCGTGTGTGGTGTGGTGGTGTGCCGTGTGTGGTGGTGTGCCGTGTGTGGTGGTGTGGTGGTGTGTCGTGTGTGATGGTGTGCCGTGTGTGGTGGTGTGGTGGTGTGATGGTGTACCGTGTGTGATGGTGTGGTGGTGTGATGGTGTACCGTGTGTGATGGTGTGGTGGTGTGATGGTGTGCCGTGTGTGGTGGGTGGTGTGCCGTGTGTGGTGTGTGTGGTGGTGTGCCGTGTGGTGGTGTGCCGTGTGTGGTGGTGTGCCGTGTGTGGTGGTGTGCCGTGTGCCGTGTGATGGTGTGCCGTGGTGTGGTGGTGTGCCGTGTGTGGTGGTGTGCCGTGTGTGGTGGTGTGGTGTGTGTGGTGTGCGTGGTGTGTGGTGGTGTGCCGTGTGTGGTGTGTGGTGTGGTGGTGTGCCGTGTGTGGTGGTGGTGGTGTGCCGTGTGTGGTGGTGTGCCGTGTGTGGTGGTGTGCCGTGTGGTGTGTGGTGGTGTGCCGTGTGTGGTGTGTGGTGGTGTGCCGTGTGTGGTGGTGTGGTGGTGTGCCGTGTGTGGTGGTGTGCCGTGGTGTGGTGGTGTGCCGTGTGTGGTGGTGTGCCGTGTGTGGTGGGTGCCGTGTGTGGTTGTGGTGTGCCGTGTGTGTGGTGGTGTGCCGTGTGTGGTGTGTGTGGTGGTGTGGTGGTGTGCCGTGTGTGGTGGTGTGCCGTGTGTGGTGGTGTGGTGGTGTGCCGTGTGTGGTGGTGTGCCGTGTGTGTGTGTGTGGTGGTGTGCCGTGTGTGGTGGTGTGTGTGGTGTGTGCCGTGTGTGGTGGTGTGCCGTGTGTGGTGGTGTGCCGTGTGTGGTGGTGTGCCGTGTGGTGTGGTGGTGGTGTGGTGTGCCGTGTGTGGTGGTGTGCGTGTGGTGGTGTGGTGGTGTGGTGGTGTGCCGTGTGTGGTGGTGTGTGTGGTGGTGTGCCGTGTGTGGTGGTGTGCCGTGTGTGGTGGTGTGGTGGTGTGCCGTGTGTGGTGGTGTGGTGGTGTGCCGTGTGTGGTGGTGTGCCGTGTGTGGTGGTGTGCCGTGTGTGGTGGTGTGTGGTGTGGTGGTGTGCCGTGTGTGTGTGGTGGTGTGCCGTGTGTGGTGGTGTGGTGGTGTGCTGTGTGTGGTGGTGTGGTGTGGTGGTGTGGTGGTGTGGTGTGTGTGTGGTGTCGTGTGTGGTGGTGCCGTGTGGTGGTGTGCCGTGTGTGGTGGTGTGGTGGTGTGCCGTGTGTGGTGGTGGTGGTGTGGTGGTGTGCCGTGTGTGGTGGTGTGCCGTTGTGGTGTGGTGGTGTGCCGTGTGTGGTGGTGTGTGTGTGTGGTGGTGTGCCGTGTGCGTGTGTGTGCCGTGTGTGGTGGTGTGGTGGTGGTGTGGTGGTGTGCCGTGTGTGGTGGTGTGCCGTGTGTGGTGGTGTGCTGTGTGTGGTGGTGTGGTGGTGTGCCGTGTGTGGTGGTGTGCCGTGTGTGGTGGTGTGTGTGGTGTGTGTGTGTGGTGGTGTGCCGTGTGTGGTGGTGGTGTGGTGGTGTGGTGGTGTGGTGGTGGTGTGTGGTGGTGTGCCGTGTGTGGTGGTGTGCCGTGTGTGGTGGTGTGGTGGTGTGTGTGTGTGGTGTGTGTGGTGCCGTGTGGTGGTGTGCCGTGTGTGTGGTGGTGTGGTGGTGTGCCGTGTGTGGTGGTGTGCCGTGTGTGGTGGTGTGGTGGTGTGCCGTGTGTGGTGGTGTGCCGTGTGTGGTGGTGTGCTGTGTGTGGTGGTGTGCCACGTGTGGAGGTGTGCCGCTTGATTGTAGTTGGCGTGGCGGCGGCAGATGCGCCGCTCAATACACGATATCGGTCACGGTGGGCATCTCGCCGCGCCAGTCGTCACCGGTCCTGACTATCTGCCGAGCCGACACCGGCTGACTGACATTGACCGACACTGATCAACACTGGCCGACACTGACTGGCATTGGTCGACATTGACCGACATTGACCGACATTTACCGACACTGGTGAACACTGGCCGACACTGACAGGCACTAAGCGACATTGACGGCACTGACCAACACTGACTGAAGCTGTGACCGAAACTGACCGACACTGTCCAACACTGGTGACAATGACCGACACTGACCGACACTGAGTGACACTGACATACTACTGTCTGCTCTGGCACTGATTTCGAGCCGTCGTTACTCGTCCATTTTGGACGAGTATCGGTGGGCGCAGTTGTTCGGCTGTCCTGACCTGACCTGTCCTGACCAGTCCTGCTCTTATCAAAACTATGTTCACATCCGCCATCTGACATGACCTGACCTCACCTCGTTTAGTTCCATACCTCACCTCACCTCACCTGACTCGGTTGTGTCCAGTCATTACCATTTGGCCGGATCTTGCCCACCCTGATCTGATCTGACTCAGGGGAAGACCCAAGGTGCAGGCACATCGGAAATGCCCCCCCCCCTCTCCCGACAAGAACGCGACGATCCTCTTACTGGAAAAAGGCGTCCTTCGGGAACCAGCTAGTGTACCCACTTCTATCCTTAGTTTTTTCTTCAGCCGAGGTCGCCCTTCTGAGTGCAAGGCGTCCGTCCCATCAGGCATCAGGGACTCCCATCGCCAATCGAGTGCTTCTGTCTCTCGCGTTTCTTCAATGCTATCGATCAGTGCCCCCCTCCCCTACGAGTAGGTGGCGCCACTGAAGGCGAGCGCCCCCACCCCGATCAGAGTTGCTGGATCCGTTCGTGACCCGACCTGAGTTTTCGTCCGTGACCTGACCTGAGCTTACGTCCGTGACCTGACCTGAACTGATCCGAGCCGTACTCCCAGCCACTGCCACCTGAGCCAGTGTTGTCTCAGTTGTCCTGTTTTCCCGTATCCCCATCCAATGGGCGTATGGCTGGCCGGAACTTGACCCGACCCCAATTGACCTCACCCGTCTGCGGCGTCCCAGAACGTGCTGAACATACAAGGTACACCAGAAAACTACTAAGTTGGAATGGTCCCAGGTAACCTGACGGGCGAGTAACCGTTGGCACCAGATATTACCAGGGATGGTGACCTGACCAGCCGGTGACCGTCGGCACCATGTACAACCGGGGATGGTGACGTCACGGGCCACTGACCGTCGGTTCAAGGTGTCCACCTCTAGGGAACTCTGCCACCATCTGGGACTTGCCGTCGCATCCTGTGTGGTCTCCAGCGCTGGTGGGTGCCGCAAGGGCCTGGGCGTCGGCTGGTGACGTGCTCAGCGAGCACACTGGCCCTAGCTGCACATGTGGCCTCTTCTTATCCCATCGTCCGTAAATTGTCATCATCCTGATGATCTTCATCATCCTGATGATCTTCATCATCCTGATGATCTTCATCATCCTGATGATCTTCATCCAACCGTACCACGACAACCACTCCCATGGCACTAACAGGCTGGCCACCTTCCCCTGTTCTACCCGTCCGCTCTGTTTTATCGGGGTTGTCGCGCCCCCTCGGCCCGTCCCCCGGGGCTGATGGAGTCCTGGAGGCTGGCGTTCGCCGTCGCACGGTGCCATTGTGGTGGGGGACCAACGTGCTTCTTCGATCCCGATATCCCGGAAGGACGGGTGGGTGCAAGGTCCTCACACGGGTCAAGCGACAGGTCCCCTCGGGCTGGGAGCTCGGGTTCTTTGTTCCTGCCGGCCAGGCCGATTAGGGTCAGGGGGGGAGGGGGTGACGCTACAGTGCGGTATGGATGGTGAGCCTCTCTTTCTCTCTCTCTCTCTTTTTTTTTCTCTCTCTCTCTCTCTCTCTCTCTCTCTCTCTCTCTCTCTCTCTCTCCCGGCCGTGCCAAGGTACCGCCTGCCCCGCAGCCCTCCACTGATGCTTGGCGTCCTGCCATCGACAAAACCGTCCACTGTTGGACCCCCTGTGAGGTGTAGCATCGCGCGGAGATGAAAATCAACCCAACTCATATGGATACATCGCATAATAAATCCTTTTCTGGCTGTTCGTACAAGGGTCAGACCCACCGCTCCCGTAGTGGGAGCCGCCACGTGGACGCCCTTGACTCGGACGATTCGTCGCTCCTGTTTTCCCTCTTAGTCCCGCACCTCGTCGGTGACGGCCGAGTTGAACACTATCGCGTCTGACCCTCCTGTCGGGGGTCTCGTCCGGTCTTAGTGTGATGAAATCAACTTCGGAGCCCCTCTGTGGAAATTTGTGGAACTTGAGTTGAGAAACGTGGAGTTGAGTGCAAAATGACAGGGTTAAAGATATATAAAAGCTGTCGAGTATGGCATCAGAAGGTAGCTGATTTTATGCCAGTTTATTTGAGACCATTGACGATTAATTCGCTAATGTAGAACATCCGATATTCAATTTCAAGGAAGAGAATGTGATTATTCGAGACACAATCTTGGAATTTAGTGCAAAAATGACAGGGTAAGATATTTATAAAGGTAGTTGATCATGGCATCAAAAGGCAGTTGATTTTGTGCCGTTTTTTTAAGATCATTGGCTATTAATTCGGTAAGGCAGAACATTTGATGTACAATTTAAAATGGTACGATGTGATAACTTGGAACACAAATTCTGGAATTTAGTGCAAAAGTGGTAGAGTTAAACCTTCGTGGAGGTTATTCAAGATGATATGAAAATGTAGCACGCTCGATTTCGTTCAGCTAAGAACATTTTAAATTGTCAGCACATCACACAGAAGACGTATGACGCGCTTTTATCACAAGATGCTGGGTTGTCAATTGCTTTCATTTCACTTTCACGGCAAAGTGACAGGGTGAAATGATTTGATAATAAAATGAACTACACATCATAAGAGAACTTGTTTCAATGTTGTTCAACTTTCACGATTTGAAATCATCTGCACCTTCTCTAGAAACTACAATATAGCATTAATCAGGCCCAGCCCACTCTGGTGGTGTTCCTTCACAAACCCACCACGAGAGGCGCCACCGGTATTATGTCCGCTCATGACACATGACGTCACCGCATTGCCGCTAATCAGCCCGGTCAATGCACGGGCATTAACGGCTGGTGAACTTGAGAGCTTATTGGATTAGGGAAACTGCCGGAATTCAGAGCCAGTTATCGTACAAGCGAGATAAACCCAATCGTCGGGCGAAACGAACTTGCCGCCTGGGCCGAGGCGGCCTGGCAACAAATCTAACCGTGACACAGCAGGTCACCAATTAGAGACCGCGGGGACGAGTAGTCTAGGGGTAAGTAGCTCGTCTCACAATCGAAAGGTTGTGGGTTTGAGTCTCACCTGTCGCTACTGTTCGCCCGCGACCAATCAGCGTGAGAGATTGGCGGCGCTACATGATTCAACGGTTGATGTGTCGTAAAACTAATACCTAATTATAGACCGAATTTGTTGATGCAGCTGTGCTGATTTTGTCAAGCCAAGAAGTAAGACTATCCGACCCTTTCAATGGTGTGAGGCCATCGAACGTTTTGGTATTGCGGTTCTGTGCCACAGATTGAGTGACAGTGGCCGGTGGGCCGTGGGATAGATGTGTCAGTCCCTGCTATCACCTACGAGGTATGGCGCTTGAAACAAAGTTGTCAACAAAGTCTTGCAGGGTTCCGAGTCCGAGAGCTCAGGAGATTGAAAACTAAAATGGACGAGCCTTTACACGATACAGGCATACTCACTTTTGATCTTCAGACAGAGCCTGCCCACGTGAGGATCGGGCACGCTAAGGTCGGGCACGCGTTTATCGACCCATTCAGATATGTTTCGCCTGTCATAGGTATGAACACACCATCCGCTACTGTCGATTCGAGCCAAGATGTTCCCGATTTTCATTCTCGGGCCATGCTGTGAACACGTACACATCTGAAGCCTTGTGCTGTCCTAACTGCAAGACAGCACAAGGTTTCAGTGCTGCATGCTGCTGCTGTGCTTTGCATGATGCTGCTGCATGACTCCTAGCAGAATGACTACATTCTGCTCGTGACCGAGTATGCCCGGTTTTCAAACGGGAGCAGGACATCATAGAACTAAAGTGTGACAGGGGTGCATCATACCGAGAGGCTCGGGAAATGACCAAGGCGGTCACGACGCCTCGCTCTTACGCTCCTGTGGTGGCTGGCGCCGTGCATCATCCCCCACACCAACCATTCCAGGAACGAGCAGACAGCTAATGCGCCGGCACCACGAAGCTGTGATCGCCCTGGCAGCAATGTCCCGGATAAGATGACAGCGCATCACCTGACTGACGTGCTGACATGATGCGGTCCGCCTATTATCCGGATAATCCCAGGGGAGGAAATCCCGGCCGCAGTAGCTGGAGCTGCGGCTGCCAATGTCTTGTCACCTGCTCGTCCCGCTTCCGCACAGTCGCAGGCTTCCTACAGCTCTCCAATGCGGCGGCATCCTGAGCAGCGCACGATCGCCCGCCGGACTGCCGGCCCCACAACTCGGGTGGTCGAACCGACCCGTGTGGCGTCCACTCGAGCAGCAGCTCTGGCAGAAGCACCTCAGCCACCACTCCGCCGACTACTTCATGACTCCCATCGACCGCCAGCCCTTTGCCCTCACGAAAACTTCCGCAGCGGAGTGGCGTTCCGGAGTGGAGTGGCGTTCCCGAGCTGACCGCGCGAGGTCGAGCCGAACGAAACACGAGTGCGGCACTAAACGTCGGTGGGAAAGGCCGGGTGGGAGAAGCTCCGACGACCGCCGGGCTAGGCACGCGAGAACGCTCTCCGTCGACCCCGCGTGCACCACCTAGCCTCTCGGCGTAAATGGGCCCCTTCCACCCACAGTCCAATTAGCGAGCTCACCGGCACACATCGCGCCGACTGCAGACCGCGAATGCATGCGAATTTCTCCGCCGACTGAAGGTGGTCTACGGCCCCTTCCACGCGCTGAGTCGGCTGTGGTGAGCGTCTACCTGTACACCGAGACGCGCGAGACAGGTGGCTGCCCTGATCGGAATAACAGTTAAATGCACTAAATCGTACTCCCAAACAGCTGACTGCGATTATTTGTTTTAGCTGGAACAGTGTGTGGGATGATGCACCTCGGTATGAACTAAGATGAGTAACAGCATTGGGGCAGCGTTAAATTATTCGTGAAATATTCGTGAAATTATGGAATATACCACTTTATGAACACTGAATCAAGATCATGCTTCTTGATGAGTCTTTATGAAGTCTTCAAATCGAACATCTAACGGCATCTCGTTGACAAGAATCATACCCGTAATCACTGTTGTGGATCGCGATACACGAGCATCTCTTAGCACAATTATTCCATGTGAGAGGATTACCTATGATTAGGTCTGTTATACAAAATCAGTGGGTAAGTACGGGTATTTTGTATCGCTATAGTTTAAAAAGGTGTCCACAAATTAGGCATCTCAAGGGAAACGAAAAATACATACATACGAATGCACCGTTGGATCAAAATTGTGTTGAAAGAGCATATACGTTATGTTTAGCGATATCGTTTCCATGGAGAGTTTCGCTATCCGACTGTACTCGTTTAGACATCTCACACCTAACGAAAAGCTGTTATTTTAACACTGCATTGGTGGGGCACCAGTTTGCTGCTTGCCAATCTGCGTACGTATATGGTTCTATTTACATTACGTCCTGCTATAGAAATAATTAATATCACACTGACATGGCACATCGCTTGTCTTGCACAGATGTCCACGGAAGTATCTTTCATACTACCTTTACCATGGCCGGCCACTAGAAACGTAGGCTGTGCCACTTTACAACAATGTTTGCAGGAAATACCGCACCGCTTCACAGTTAGGCGTTAAATGACAGCCTACCAGGTTGACCAGAGACGTGTGTCCAAGGACAGGAGTTCGTGTTTGCGGTCCTTATGTGACAATTTACTCTGTAGCCATGAAGCGATAGATGCGTGGACATGCTGTTTCTGCCTTGCATCCCGTGAGACGGTTTGGCTTGCGACGGTCTCGACTCCAGTTAGTTTCGACCGTTCCGTTTTCGTCGAGGTACGGCTGAAAGACCGTCTCTGACGGAAGGAGGAGACTGGAAATGGGCGTCACAGGCCGAGGTGTGGTTGATGGGGTGGAGGTGGGCTGGACTATCAACCCTGTTCTTCCGTTGTTCCGGCCGGAAGGTGCTCGGCTGCGGCGGGAAGTGGGACGTTGCCAGATATCACAACACATTTCAGCTGTGAATTAATTTCTGCGCGGAACTGAGTAATACTGCTTGCTCCCATCCGGCTATTTATTATCTTTGAGAGTTACGGATGTGTACTGGTCAATTAATCCCGTAAATTACTTTGCCTTGTTTAGTTCCGTAACCGGAAATTCCGCGAGTGGTCCTCCGGGCGCGATATCTACCAGCAGTAAGTATAGATCGTAGTAATAGTTCGATGCCGCCAAAGGTGGCGGGAACAGCCCGCTGAGTTGCGCGCCGCGCCCGAAGGCGCAGGCTGAGCGGTCACCACCTAGCGTCTCGTAGCAATGCTAATAACCATTGCCCTCACGGGAATATACTATTTTATGGCGCGGACTCGTAATATCTGCGCACATATAGATTCAGTGTTATTAACGTAGGCAAATACATCCAGCCCGTAGACAGCCATCTTTTTTTGCTGTTGGCGTGATTCAACCCTCAATAAACATGGAATATGTGATATTATGCGTCGGAACTCTCTATAATCCAGCTGTATTGAAGCCCTTCCACCACCTTCCGGTCCCTCCCGAGATGAGATGTTGTTTGCGCTGCATATTTGTGCTCCCCTTATGAGAACTAACTGTCTGGCGTGGCTTAGGAGACTGCGTTTCAGTCAGGTTACAGCCACAATTTGCGCGACTTTATCGAAGCATAAATTCATTTAAACCGAATACGGCCCGAACACAATATCAGCCGGCTGAACCTTCGGCTGCATGGCCGCTGTTGGCTGATGTTTCCTACAGTACGGCTCCTGCCCAGGACGCGGTGACACCTCGCTGGAGTCCGTCTGCTGCCACTACACGCACGTCACTACGTCACTACGTCACTACGTCACTACGCCACTACGTAACTACGTCATTACGTCACTACGTCACGCCACTACGACACTACGTCGCGACGTCACAACGTTGCAACGTCACTGCGTCCCTACGTCACTACGCCACTACGTCACAACGCCACTACGACACTACGTCGCAACGTCACTGTGTCACTACGTTACTACGTCACTACGTCACTACGTCGCAACGTCACTGCGTCACTACGTTACTACGTCACTACGTCACACCGGCACTACGTCACTACGCCATTACGTCATAACGTCACTACGACACTACGTAGCGACGTCACTACGTCACTGCGTCACTACGCCATTACGCCATTGCGTCACTACGGCACTAGTCACTACGTCATTACGTCACTACGTCACTACGTCGCAACGTCACTACGTCACTACCGTCACTACGTCACTACATCACTACGTCACACCGTCACTACGTCACTACGTCACTACGCAGTAGTTGCTGATCGAGAGTCGTGCGCCGACGCTGTATTGTGTGTTGTGCAGCCGACCTTCATTACCGCATCGGTCGGGTGACACGGATCGGCGTGAAATGGCGCGAAGGTGTGCTGGGGTAGCGGTGCGGTGCTGTGTCCGTCAGTCGTCTCAACAGAACCGCAGCGGCACATTCTCCCGCCGTGCCGGCCTGTGCTGTCGGTCGTGCACATCTGCTGTAAACTTTCGCCCTCGTCCCGGTTGCCAATTTCTGTTGAAAGTCGAAATACGAAAAGGAGCAAGTTTGCCAATAGGCCTGCTGATGTCATCCGTCAACACGGCAACTTTCTCGTGCGCTTGGTTGTGTTTCAGCAGTGTGAGGGGACGTGGTGTTTCTGTGGCTGCCCGCCACGCAGCCGGTCGCATGCCGCGCTATATTGGTTGGATACTTTCTATGAAGCATCGATGAGGCCGTCGCAATCATACCCATTGCGGCGTCTCATAATCTGTCTGTCATCATCATCATCATCATCATCATCATCTCATCTGTCGGCGTTTGTGGATCCGCGTCACTCGGTGTTCGTACCTCATCCGGTGTCCGTCTGACCAGCTGGGTGTCTGTCTCTCGTCCTGTGTCCGTCCGACCAGCTGGGTGTCTGTCTTTCGTCCTGTGTCTGACCAGCTGGGTGTCTGTCCCTCGTCCGGTGTCCGTCTGACCAGCTGGGTGTCTGTCCCTCGTCCGGTGTCCGTCTGACCAGCTGGGTGTCTGTCCCTCGTCCGGTGTCCGTCTGACCAGCTGGGTGTCTGTCCCTCGTCCGGTGCCCGTCTGACCAGCTGGGTGTCTGTCTCTCGTCCTGTGTCCGTCCGACCAGCTGGGTGTGCTGTCAGCGCGTGCTGGGACGTGTGGATCTGCGGATGGTGTGCTGCTCTGGGGCCGTGTTCGGTCATCTCGACACGCGCGTCGCGCCGTACGTCCGCCGTCACGTCACGTCACGTCTGTCACGGCCGTGCCGACTTGCGCTGGCAGCGATAGAGCAGCGGTGCCATCGGCGCCCGGTGGAGGTGGTCGTCGGCGCAGCACAGGTCCAGCCGCACTCGCCAGTCCCGTCCACCACCGGACCCAACAGCCGGACCCGTCCGGTTGTCGCTGGTTGTCCGACGCTGGTTGTCCGACGCTGGTTGTCCGATGCTGGTTGTCGCTGGTTGTGCTGGTTGTCGCTGGTTGTCCGACGCTGGTTGTCCGACGCTGCTTGTCCGACGCTGGTTGTCCGACGCTGGTTGTCGCTGGTTGTCCGACGCTGGTTGTCCGACGCTGGTTGTCCAATGCTGGTTGTCCGATGCTGGTTGTCGCTGGTTGTCACGCTGGTTGTCGCTGGTTGTCGCTTTTACGCTGGTTGTCGTGCTGGTTGTCGCTGGTTGTCTGCTGGTGCTGTCGCTGGTTGTCATGCTGGTTGTCGCTGGTTGTCGATGCTGGTTGTCGCTGGTTGTCGCTGTTGTCGCTGGTTGTCGACGCTGGTTGTCGCTGGTTGTCGCTGGTTGTACGCTGGTTGTCGCTGGTTGTCAGCTGGTTGTCGCTGGTTGTCCGACGCTGGTTGTGCTGTTGACGCTGGTTGTCGCTGGTTGTCCGACGCTGGTTGTCCGACGCTGGTTGTCCAATGCTGGTTGTCCGATGCTGGTTGTCGCTGGTTGTCCGACGCTGGTTGTCCGACGCTGGTTGTCCGACGCTGGTTGTCGCTGGTTGTCCGACGCTGGTTGTCCGATGCTGGTTGTCGATGCTGGTTGTCCGATGCTGGTTGTCCGACGCTGGTTGTCCGACGCTGGTTGTCGCGTCTCAGTGACTACCGGTCTGAGAATGCTTCTGGCGCCGCCTCACAACCGTCGGACAGGGGGAGAAAAAGAGTCGCAGGCACCTGTTGTCGAAGAAGGGGCGAATATGAAAATGCGGAAGAGGGTGACTGTGGTGGATATGCGTGTGCATTGTGCACATATTCTTTATATTTGAAGCTGCTTCACGTGCACACCCTTCAGCACGGGTATGGCCTTTCCTCGAATGAGCACGACAAGGTTGCTGAATGCACTTACATTCCGGGTGTTGCGTATTGCTTTTGTTTGGTTGCATTATTGAAAGCGACACTTCTTCTTCTTCTTAGGCGGTGCAGCGCTGTACCGTCCGCCGGCAACGGTGGATCAACACTGAACCGTCCGCCAGAAGCGGTGGACCGTTCTGTGGCAGCGTTGCACCATCCGCCAACAGCGCTGGACCGTCCGCCAGAAGCGGTGGACCGTTCTGTGGCAGCGTTGCACCATCCGCCAACAGCGCTGGACCGTCCGCCAGCAGCGCTGAACCTTGCGCCGGCAGCGGCAGATCATCTGCCGGCAGCGCTGGACCGTCCGCCAGCAGCGCTGAACCTTGCGCCGGCAGCGGCAGATCATCTGCCGGCAGCGCTGGACCGTCCGCCAGCAGCGCTGAACCTTGCGCCGGCAGCGGCAGATCATCTGCCGGCAGCGCTGGACCGTCCGACGGCAGCGGTGGACCGTAGCTCCCTTCAGAAGCTCTGTAGAGGCCTGGCCGGTGATCCTAGGTGAGCTGTTCGCTTAGCTCGAGGATGCGGTCGAAGTCAACTTCATTGATTCGGGGCGGGGATGGCCGAGTGGTTAAGGTGTCGGGCTATGGGTGCCAAAGGTCCCGGGTTCGACTCTAGTGCCACTCAGGATATTTCCCGATCCCGCGGCCCACCGGCGAAGCAGTGTGGGTGGCGCCATTGTCCGTGAATGTGCATAAAGTGTGTCGTGAACCAACCAATAAACAAACAAACTTCATTGATTCGTTGAATGTTCATTTGACTTAATAAAACGGGTGCTACTGCCTGCCTCATCCAGCATTTCCATTCCCGTACGCCCATCGTTGAACCGATTGTAATCTTTGGGGAATATACTACAATGAATAGAGAAATTCGGAGCTTAATGCGATCGAGAGCACCGGATTTTGTAGCTTCATTACCACGGGCTTGTATGACTGGTTATCAATATTCATGCTGCGCGCGGACACTTGCTCAGGCAGTCATCATAGGCTCACGCGACTGGGAGACTAAATAACGTGTCCAGAAATGAATGCAATTGAAGATAGCACAACGGTTGTCTGTTCTGCTTGCAAAGAAGCGCCAAATTGGCGTACAAGTTTGTTGTTTTCCATACTTGTGAGGGGACAGATGCTCCCTCGATGTTGGTTTCCCTCCGCCCAGTAATTTCACATTTTAACATGGGACTTTATGGATTGAGCCCCCGGCATCAATTTCGTTTCGCCCGTTCCATTCGTGTATTGTGACTCCCAATTTTGTTTTCGTCAGAAATCAACATCCCTGTTGGCACCCTTGCTTTGGAACGGCGGGGATGTTAAATTTCACTATAATTGCTATGTGCGATGCACCGTCTGGTTATGGCGAATATTTACTATTACTTTGTCTTCAAGTTCACGTCCCGGCGGCCAATGGTCGTCTCAATGATGTAAGCAACATGTGCGGTACAATCCAAAGACAACGTTTACTCTCGTTTCAAGTCCAGCGTGCTAAACATCCGATGAACATTCGCACAAATATCAAGGTTCCTGCTTTTGTAAATTGAAATTGTAGGGGTGGCTTTAGAAAGTTTTTTCAGAGCATTATTGGGGTACCGTAGGGGAATAATGCACGATGGTTTTCAGCATGGTATTAAAAGGAGCTACCCGTTTTTTTTTTCATGACAACAGAGAAATGGTAACCATAGCGAAGCAGCCGGTTACGGTAGCCGGTTGTGGAAACCATGTCGAACAACTCCAATAAGCAAACACACAGTTCTGCAGGTAGTAAGGTTTGGTCGGCATTGCTCATCATTCCCTTAAGTACCAAGAACGCCAGCTTGCACTGTTAAAGGTGATTAAATATTTCTTCGGTGTGATGACTAGTTTTTTTCCAACTGTTCGGCTTCTTCGTTGCCTTGGATGCCACAGTTACTGGTGCAATGAAGTCGACTTCGGGCCCCTCTTTCGAAGTGCGTTTGGCTCCCACGGGTCCAGACACCCGTCTGGTCCCTGTCATGAACGTTCCGAGCGGAAAACGTTCCGAGCGGAAAACGAACGTTCCGAACGAACGAACGAACGTTTCCGAACGTTCCGAGCGGAAAACGAAAACGTTCCGGGCGGAAAACGTCGCCCGTCGGCCGGCGCCGGCTCACGCTGACGTCACGCTGACGTCACAGTTGACGCCTCGAGCCGCGGCTGTGGCGGAATGTTGTGCTTTAGTCAGACCCGGTGCCGGCGCAGCCCCGGCCGGTCGGCGGGTGTTGTGACCCCGGGGACAGGGAAGTCATTGCGCCAGGTCACCAGTGCGCATGTAGGGCAGGGAGCTGGTCTGGGTCGTCGATCGAGCTCCTCACTCCGAGATCTGGCACGTGATTGACCCGTGATGGGATGGGCCAGAGCGGTGCGCGACTGGCCCTGGTCTGGTAGTCGGGTATGGACAGTCGGTGAGATCAGACGGAGTTGAGTTGTAAGACGTTGGGACGGCTTCTGCTGAAACCGCTGCACAAGCTGTCGCTGTGCTGCTTAATTATCAGCACGGTCAATGCGAGGGCATTAACTGTTATTGGATTCGAGAATTTCTCGGAATTGAGAACCAGTTGCCGCACAAGCGAGCCAAACCCCAGACTATCACTGCCAGGGAGACGAACTTGTCTACACTGGACACTCGCAGGAAGCGAACCTTAACGCTTATCAGATGAGGTGTCTCAAGTGTTTCATAAATTGAAATATGATAATAAATATCTCGAGATGCAAATTTGTACTGATGTGCATGACTAGTGTTCTGATAAAGTTAAGCTAACACCTTTTAACCAATTTTTTTCGGGAACACAAAATGCGACCGTGCTAGGTGTGTTTTGTGTAACAGGAATACAAAACGGTTATTGCACTGCTTGGTGGTCGGCCTTAATTATCAAACCCTATGCCATTCATTTCTTACAGGGACTTCGATAGAGGATACATTTATGTCGTAATGCAAGTTTTGAATTTTTCCCATTATATGTTTATGAGGGTGTGTAAGATAATGTAACCACTCATTTTCTCTCCAAATGTGTGCTTTTTTTTTTTTCTTTTTTTTAATAAATAAATTTAATCCGAGTTGTTTTTAGGGTGGCTTGAAGAGCCAGGGTTCTATTGCTAAGCAGAGCTTGTTGGTGAACCCTGGCCCCACCACCATTCATGAGCTCCAGTTCAACGGCAGAATTTGACGAGGTTTAACGCGAAATGACCACGCCCCCTAACTTCCCCCCTTATCGGGCCCCACTAAAACCCCCCACCGGCGGAAAAAGGCTGTGTTGCCGTGGGACCAGTTGCAGGAGCGCTCCACCCAACCGAGCCCCCGGGGCAGCAGAATAACACCAAGAAGGGCTTTGGACAGGATGAGGTATTCCCCTTAGCCAGCAATTCGGTTGGGCTGACTTGAACTTCACTGGCAATGGTGCAGCACACGACCAGTTCGTGCCGTGGAAAGGAGGCAATAGTAAGTGTATTATGTTTTAAATGCCAGTTTATAATTCCTGCAACAAGTTGGTTTGACGGAGCAAGATGAAACCAGTCTTATGAGAAATGGGTGTTGATTTCCAACTAGTGAAAGCAGAAAATTGAATATTGTGGGTAAGGCAATAATCGATTAGTGTTTTAGAGATCACTATATTGTTGATACTGTTGATAATGAAGTAAGGTATGTGTACCTGTAAGATGGGTGTTGCATGATGAACATGAAGGCTGAGATGAAGCAGAATTAATTTGTCGATGTGTAAGATGAATATGTCATTTGCAAAGCAGCGATATAGGTTGGTTTGTTCCGTAATTGTGTAAGAATTATATTTTTTTGTTCAGTTTTGTCGATCAACCATCGAAGGAACATCTATGTTACGACCATGAATACGCAAGGTACATACTACTGTTTTTCTAGCTGAATAATGTGCAATTTGTGTACTATCAACATTGTTATGTGATGTACCGCCATTGAGATGTGGTCCAGAGACCTCGTGTCGGTACTTCGAAACATTGAACATATTGAAATTATATGACTCGGTGGGTAAAAACCAGTTTTTTTTTATTTCAATAAGAATAAGAGCGAGTATACTAAAGACGATTTCATTTCTGCCCATCTCGATAATAAACTACGGCAATTCCACGGTAGAAAAACAGATATTTAGGAAAGTAAATATTGATGTTCATCTGCACAATTCCGTGCATGTCGGAGTAAAGCGTCCGGTGGGCAATTCGACTGCGCACGGGCGACCTGTGCGGGCCCGCCCGTGCCGTCCGACCGGCCGATGATTGTGGAGAGGTCACAGCCCGCGGGGATGTCCGCCGGCTGGCAGGAGGCGACCGGGTCACGTGGGAGCCGGCCGGCACTGGTCGCGTGCGGGGCTCGGTCGGCGGCCGGCCGACGGAGACTGGCCGGGGCCCGCAGCCGGGAGACCGCGTGGCCGGCTGCTCCTCGCGAGAGTGGCCCCAGCGTTGTCGTCCGGAGTTGTTTGTTTCGTGGTGGCGAATGGCTTTAGTTGTGTGAAGGATGTCATGCCGGGAATCACATCGGGTAAAGTTGAAGTGGAAGTGGTGTTGACGCGAGGGGGAGGGGAGCAGTGCTGCCCGCCTTGGCATACGTTTTTGTGGGGGGGGAATGGCCTCGACGGTCCGCCGCGTCTGGGGATAAGAAACACTGGCGGTGGCCTTGCTGGCGCCAACCTCTTTTTCCTCTCATCAAATCGGACAGAGGGGTGACGTGGTCGGGTGGTCAGAGGTGTGGCAGATAAGGCAGTGTGATTGCTCGGAGGAGGTGGAGTCTGGATGGGGTGGTTTGCCACACATAGGAAATCCTGCTGGTTGGCTGCATGTTTTACTGCCATGGCCGAAGCACTGGCGACGGAAGCATCGGAGTGAAGACGCGGACCTGGAAACGAAGATAGTCGGCGAGGAGGGTCTTGGGAAGTGTGGCAGAGTTAACGGTGAGGACTGGGAGACTGGTATCACGTTTCTGGTCATCTTTGAAGGGGATGTGGTGGACGTACCCCACCCCCACCCCCTGGCCTGATATCCATTTGGATATCTGCTTCAGACATGAAGTGGAACTTCGACTCGAGGATGTTGCCCTTGGTTGTGCCGCGGTTAGAGTGGAGAGCGATTTTGACGAATTTACCGCAAGGTGTGGTGGGGTACGGAGGAGGGCTTTGGTCGGCTCCAGTTTCGGTTTTGACGATGAGGGTTCAGTTGTCGTGGTGTTCACTGTTAAGATTGGCTAAGGTGCAGATGGCGAGGAGTTGTTTAGTCGATCAGAAAACGTTCACACCGCGGAGGGTACTGGTTTCCTCGACAGAGACGACTACGAATATGGGGTATGGTCATTGTCGATGTGTGATTCGGTGGATTGGATTGGGTCAGGTTTTGGGGAGGGGTGGGCTGTGGCCTAGCTCGACAAAGGAATCGTCCGGTGTGGATCATAAACGGTTGTATCAAGAGAGGAAGCATCAAGGGAAGAGTCCAGGGTCGCGCGATGGCCATCAGATATTGGCATTGATGCACGTTCCGATTCGGATTAGGGTGGCAAGCAGGGCTCGACATACTTATCGGGTTTTTTAACCCCATCGTGAGAAAACACTCTACCTAACGAAATAGTAAAGAAACACGGAATCACACAGAAGCACAGGGAACAAAAGTACCACGAACACGAAAACCACGTGGGGTGACGGGTGTCACTGCACGCGAAACGAGAGGAAGAGGATGTAAAAAAGAGAAAGGAAGAAGATAAAAATGTAAGAAAGAGGCGACCGGTGTCGTGTGATGAAGATGGAAAAAGGGGAAAACTTCGAAATCAGCCGCCAATCGCGCCAAATGGCAGAGCCGATTGCGCAGTGTACGCCACGGCAGGAAACCTGTATAACGCATAATGAATCGTCCCTGGTGTTGCATATTGCATCGGATGCTTTCATGTCGGAAGCGAGTAACTCGGGCTTGTAGTCGCCTAAGTGCATTCTACTGAAAATATGAGCTTCAATGTCCTGTTTGGAGAACACATTTCACCGCGATTGAGAATCACATTCGTCGCTATCGTCATCCACCAGTCTCTCCACATTCGTCGCTATCGTCATCCAATTGTCTGTCCATATTCGTCGTTATCGTCATCCATCAGTTTATCCACATTCATCGCCGACGTCATCCAACAGTATCATTCCGATGACACAGGACACCGGCTTAGACGCCCATCGCAAGAGCACTTCCAGACCTCAATGGGATGGAGATTCAAAACGTTGTTTTCGCGTCGTCACGCCTCGACAAGCAGACGGCCGACGCAATACACAAAAGAAAAGTCAGACGACTGAGGCGGACCGTAGAAAACAAGAAGCGATTTAGGGCCGGGCCGAAGCCGCGCGCAGCCGTCAGAACAACTGGATGTGAGTGTGTTGACGTTGTTGACTGGTGCCGGGAGGAGGGTGGAGGCCGATCGATTCCAGTGACTCTGCCAATCGCAACCGAGTGTATGTTCGGGAGAAGCCGTGCTGGTACTTCACCAGAAAGCGCCAAGGAGAAAATGACATCATGGGCTACCGTTGACTAGCAGTGCCCTGGATGAGTAATTTTGATTGGCCACCGGCGTCGAATATCGGCGCTACTTTTGCCAGATATCATAGACATTGCACATAGCATAAACATATTTCGACGGGGAAGGACGAGGAAAGGAAAGCGCAACATATTCTGGCTTAAATCCGGGAATGTATCAGTGCTGGGCACAAATGCAACAAAAACCAGAGTAAAGAAAACTTCATAAAAAACATCGCCTCCTGCAACATCCAACGCGGTTCTCTAACCGCGAAGGCATAGCAATGTCATCCGTAAGTTCACATACGGTGCTAGGGGCTCGCGCGTGGAAGAAAGGCATGAGTGATGTTTAGTCAAATTTTCATCTATTCAATGGCACACCCAACGATGGTTAGGTGAGGGTCATGTTCTTTTAAATGTTTCACCTCTAATTGGGAGACAAGTCTTGTGCTTTTGATGGATAATGGACGGAAATGGCATACACTTGGCGCGCAGCTTTTTCGTTTGCTTTTACATTACTTCAACCATGTATTTTGTAGAATGTGTCCACGTGTCTAGTTTTCACTCCGACTATTGAAGGTCCTGAAAACAGTCGCATGTTTGCATACCCTGGGCTCTCTCGGAAATTGGTTTCTAGGTGTGCTCCTCCGCGTGCCCTTAATTTTCTTGAGCTACGTGCGTCCTCAACTTTCTTGCCATAATATATGTGCAGGTACTAACAGTAACACCACATTGCATTTCAGCGTTTAAAAAAATAAACCGCCTAAACATTCCCCGTTCATCCTGGCCTAGGCCTGAACCCCCGCGGAACTGGCCTGATATTTTCCATTGCTCGGCTTCATGGATATTTCCGGCATTCAATATGAGTCGCCTACCTACCTCTGTTTTGCTTTCAGATAATTATTGAACTAAGCCACGCTGAAACTTGAAAACGTAAAGCTGTCAGTAGCTCTCCGGCCTATCACTACAGCACCATGTGACAAAATGTATCCTCAGAGGTTACGCTAGGTAGTTTTTTTTAACAGTTATCACAGTCCCTTTGAAGAGACCATATGTTCCGTTTCAACATTTTCTGTTTGATATTTTATTCCGGTTAATAGGTTCCAGCTGCAACGCACTTGCTGGTCATGCATAGGTCAGAGTGATGCATGAGATCAACGCAGACCGATGTGGAATCAATGTACTTCATTTTGTCTAATCGCACGTCATCAACTATATATATATATATATATATATATATATATATATATATATATATATATATATATATATATATATATATATATATATATATATATATATATATATATATATATATAATGCGTATTGGCAATTAAATTATTTAACTCTTTCTTTGTATTTTCACATCATCACCAAGTACGACCTCACTGTGGGGTATGGAGGTAAATTGGTTAGGTGTGCTTTCATATCATTTTCAGGTTTTGCAGGATCTGACCATGACATCAACCATGTGACGTCACCTGTAACTCCAAAAGGCAAACTGTGTGCTCGTGGGACGCGCAATCCCCAGGGTCATTTATTTCCGACTAAGTGGGACCTCTTGGCTGATTATATGATTATATATATGCACGGTAATGGTACATTGCCTTGCCTGACTTGCCAAGACATTGCCTTTTTTGTTTGGCCTAATCTTAGATGCCATCCATCACCATGCTCCCTCTGCGCCGTGATCGACATGTGCATGCCCCGAGCGTTCCTGGTGAGAGGCTCTTGATCGCCGCACAAATAACCTTGATCAATCCATTGGTTGATGAGATTGATGCGAAGGGGCCAGACACCACACCCCCGGCACTTCAAATACTTCCAGCCAGTCACCCAGCTTGTGTCGGTTGAAGGCTCCACAGAACTTCTCTGACAAGCAGTGAGTTCTCTAAACTCCACTCCAGAGCCGAGCCTGCTGTCTGGCCTCGTCCCCAATGTTCTCGAAGAAAAGTCGGAAAACAATGGGAAAACGGACATGTCAAAGTGCACCACTTGCCAGTCGCCTTCGAAAGGCGTTTTGGTCTGTATCCAAAAAGTTAGCCTCTCAGGTAGAGGCGCAGAAAAAGGGGACCGGGGACCGTCTCTCCCACAAAATATAAAAACAACCTAGATCAAAGAGTAAAATTGGAATTCGCACCCCGTTTGACGTGGTGCAAACGTAAACATAAGCGAGCGACATAAACTTGTCGCTCGCTTATGCGCTTGTAGTGCCTAAGGCTGACGTCGTCTAATCACCTTTAGGGTGGTCGCCCCGTAAGGAACTCTTGGCTACAGTTCTGCTCTCAGGCATGAGAATCACGGCTACTCCGGTAGATAATTCTGACTGCGTTCGCGCTCCGCGTCGTCATGCTTTGTCTCTCCTCACTCACAGCTTTGCCGGCCTTCAGGTGCTCACCCTCAGGTGCTCACCTTCAGGTTCTCACCTTCAGGTGCTCACCTTCAGGTGCTCACCTTCAGGTGCTCACCTTCAGGTGCTCACCTTCAGGTGCTCACCTTCAGGTGCTCACCTTCACGTGCTCACCTTCAGGTGCTCACCTTCAGGTGTTCACCTTCAGGTGCTCACCTTCAGGTACTCACCTTCAGGTGCTCACCTTCAGGTGCTCACCTTCAGGTGCTCACCTTCAGGTGCTCACCTTCAGGTGCTCACCTTCAGGTGCTCACCCTCAGGTGCTCACCTTCAGGTGCTCACCTTCAGGTGCTCACCTTCAGGTACTCACCTTCAGGTGCTCACCTTCAGGTGCTCACCTTCAGGTGCTCACCTTCAGGTTCTCACCTTCAGGTGCTCACCTTCAGGTGCTCACCTTCACGTGCTCACCTTCACGTGCTCACCTGCAAATGCCCACTCCGGAGTTCACCTTCGTTGCAAGGAGCCGGTAGATGGCCAGCATGCTGGCTAACTGATGGACAGCCCGCATAAGAAACGTAGTCTCAGTGTCAAGTAAAAGACCGAGATCTACCCTCGTTGCCAAAGAACGTGCTAAATACACTTTTCCAGCGAAGACACCGGGCACCGGTTCCCTCCATCGCGCGCTGGGTAGGCGATGGTAGCCTGGGTTGATTTAGAGTCGTGCAGTCAAATTTCAAATGCACGCTTCCGGGGCGCGCACTACTACCTGGCGGTGCAAAGCTCGGCGAAGATATCGGTGACGTCATCCTCGGGATTGGTGACGTCAGCGTCAGGAGCTGGTGATCACGCAGATTGAGCGCCTCGGCGCTTCCGCGCCGACATCCAAGCAAAGCACGGCTGGTATTAAAACCGATTTGTATTGTTTAAAAACAAGATTCGATCATATTTCACAACAAATGAATGCTAAATTGAAAGTGATTTGTAACGATGATAAGACGAAGTATTTGTCGTATGTACACGGACCGCCCAGATGCGCCGCACAGCGTCCGCGTCATCTGGCCGCGGTACGCAGTGCGACGTGTCACGGCGCGCGGCGCGCGTGCCCATCGGAAACACGCCGTTTCCGGCGTCACTTTTGATTGAGGCGGGCTGGGCCAGCCGGTGAGTGGCGCCGCCCGTGCCGAACAGCTGCACCTCTGGTTCCCGCCGCGCCCGACAGGTGGCATGGTATCACAGCGGGTCGCGCGAGCCGCCTCCCGCGCCGGCACGCGAGGCTCATAGGGGTCATCGTCGGATCCGACCGAACGTCGGTCGGCGTCGGCGCCGTCGGGTGATCGCCGAGGACGCCGACGCCGCGACTGCGAGACGGTGACCAGCGTCGGCGTCGGCGTCGGCGTCGGCGTCGGAGTGCTGTTGCAGAGCTGGCGCCGTCGACGGACGGTTCTCGTCACGCACTCTTCTCGTCTGCCGGGGTCGGTACGGTCCGCGCAGGGCGGCCGATTGTACAGGTCAGCGAGGCCGACGGCATCGCAGCCGACTGGTGATGCAGCGGCCGGCTCAGGTCGTGACCCAACACACGGGGCCTGCTCCCTGCACATCGCTGACCTCTCATCAGGGTGGTGTGTCGCTTGTCGGTAGTGTGTCGCCAATGTAATCAGCAGTGTGTGGCTAATATAGTCAGCAGTGTGTGGCTAATGTAGTCAGCAGTGTGTGGCTAATGTAGTCAGCAGTGTGTGGCTAATATAGTCAGCAGTGTGTGGCTAATGTAGTCAGCAGTGTGTGGCTAATGTAATCAGCAGTGTGTGGTGTATGTCAGCAGTGTGTGGCTAATGTAGTCAGCAGTGTGTGGCTAATGTAGTCAGCAGTGTGTGGCTAATGTAGTCAGCAGTGTGTGGCTAATGTAGTCAGCAGTGTGTGGCTAATGTAGTCAGCAGTGTGTGGCTAATGTAGTCAGCAGTGTGTGGCTAATGTAATCAGCAGTGTGTGGCTAATGTATAGAGTAGAGTGTGGCTAATGTAGTCAGCAGTGTGTGGCTAATGTAGTCAGCAGTGTGTGGCTAATGTAGTCAGCAGTGTGTGGCTAATGTAATCAGCAGTGTGTGGCTAATGTAGTCAGCAGTGTGTGGCTAATGTAGTCAGCAGTGTGTGGCTAATGTAAGTCAGCAGTGTGTGGCTAATGTAGTCAGCAGTGTGTGGCTAATGTAGTCAGCAGTGTGTGGCTAATGTAGTCAGCAGTGTGTGGCTAATGTAGTCAGCAGTGTGTGGCTAATGTAGTCAGCAGTGTGTGGCTAATGTAGTCAGCAGTGTGTGGCTAATGTAGTCAGCAGTGTGTGGCTAATGTAGTCAGCAGTGTGTGGCTAATGTAGTCAGCAGTGTGTGGCTAATGTAGTCAGGTTATTATCAGCAGTGTGTGGCTAATGTAGTCAGCAGTGTGTGGCTAATGTAATCAGCAGTGTGTGGCTAATGTAGTCAGCAGTGTGTGGCTAATGTAGTCAGCAGTGTGTGGCTAATGTAGTCGGCGGTGTGTGGCTAATGTAGTTGGCGGTGTGTGGCTAATGTAGCCAGCAATGTGTTGCTAATGTAGTCAGCAGTGTGTGGCTAATGTAATTAGCAGTGTGTGGCTAATGTAGTCAGCAGTGTGTAGGTAATGTAGTCAGCAGTGTGTTGCTAATGCAGTCAGCAGTGTGTCGCTAGTGTAGTCAGCAGTGTGTGGCTAA
This sequence comes from Imbricaverruca yamaguchii, assembly GCA_034440575.1. NCBI lineage: Eukaryota > Metazoa > Arthropoda > Thecostraca > Neoverrucidae > Imbricaverruca > Imbricaverruca yamaguchii. Next base: position 98,752 of record JAOTOL010001182.1, read on the forward strand.
TGTAATCAGCAGTGTTTTTATAATGTAGTCAGCAATGTGTCGCCAACAGCAGACTGCTGATTACATTGCACGCAAATGTCCGGTTCGGTCCGAGTTACACGGCACAGCGTCTTGGCCAGCGACACCTGTCCGGTTCCATGCGAGCTACTCGACACGATTGTCCTGGCCAGCGACACCTGTTCAACTCCCTCCAAGTTGCATGACACGATTGTCCTGTTGCCCGACGCAGTTCTACATCACGGTATTGCTCGAAAGTTGGACACAAAAGCCGCCCAACTGCGGTCGGTCTAGGCCGGACCAGACTGCCGCGTCCCGGGGACGGCTGCTGCGGTGCGGCGACACGCCGACGGACTGTGACGTCATACACCCGACTGGTGACGTCACCCGGCGTTGCTGCGCCGCCTGCCAGCCGGCCGAGAGCACAGTCACAGCAAATGCGCGCGGCGCCGATGATACACACGAGACGTTGGGCCACTCTCGGTGGCCGACTATGCGGGCAGTCGTGGTGCGGTGTCTTGTGATCGTGGTGGTATCGACTGTCGGGCGGGTCATCAACAGAGCAGGTCACCACCCGGGAGGGTCACCACCCGGACGGGGTTCACTACCCACCTCGGGTAGACTGCCCACCGCCGGCTGACGAATGAAGACTGATGGACACTTCGTGGTTGGCGAAAAACAACCGATACGTGACGCACAGAGTATGGTGGCTGTGGGTTTTGGTGGAGAGCGAATGGGTGAAACGGAATCGGCAAGGGTTGTAGGGACCCCATGGTGGTGAGAAAGCGCTGGTGGTTAGGCTATGCAGAACATAGCCGTCCTGAAGTGAAACTTTGGATGTGCTGGCATTTGCAGGGACCGTAGTCATTGAACATGAGGAGTGCATTGATGTATTTCTTATTGATCCCCTACCGACAGAGCATTAATAAGAAATACATCCTACCGGGCAATACTTACTCTATCGCCAGGATTACTTCTTGGACAAATCACCCTACAGAGCAATGATTCCTTACTTGATGATTGTCCGTGATGAAAAGTGATTTTGAAGTGAGTATTGATGAAGAGAGGACAGCTAATGTATCTGGGACTGAATTGCTTCGTGTTGCGATTCGGCATTGGCGAAGGGGAAATGAGAGAACTGTGCCGTGCTGTGACCAAAGATAAAACAGACTGGAGGATCCGAGGGGCATCAGAATCGCCGGGCTCTGAAGCGCCAGCGGTCACATCTGGTCTAGTGAATCCGGTCCGTTGACCTTGGGCTGGGCCGTTGTCTCACCTAGCGCGATGGGAACACTGGTGTGTCTCGTTCAGCCGGGGCTCGCTGGCGGCGGCCAACGGTGGTATGACTGTGCTCAGCAACGTGCATCACGGTGCCGAGACAGCAAACAGCAGCAGCCCGTAATCAATGGTGCTGCCATTTGATGTGTATGTCTTTCACCCGGTACTGTCGGTAGGGTCCGTCGTTGTGCTGTTGTTATCGTCAGTTGGCAGCAATAGTCTGGTCTGTCTTTTCGGTTGGCAGCAATAGTCTGGTCTGTCTTGTCAGTTGGCAGCAATAGTCGGGTCTGTCTCGTCAGTTGGCAGCAATAGTCTGGTCTGTCTCGTCAGTTGGCAGCAATAGTCTGGTCTGTCTTTTCGGTTGGCAGCAATAGTCTGGTCTGTCTCGTCAGTTGGCACCAATTGTCTGGTCGATCTCGTCAGACAGTGTGTCATTCTCGCCGTCGCGCTCGGCGATCTGCGCGACTAGTTCAGTCGGCCTCGTTAGACGGCCTCGTCAACTGGCGTCATTATTGCTGTCGCTCTCGTCAGTCCGTGCCAATAAGGAATCTGTGCCGGTACTCTGCACCACATGTGTTGTCGGCGTGGTCAGTTAGCACACAGGCCATCGGTATGGTCAGTGTCGTCAGTATCGCCAATTAGTGTGATGAACACCGTCGGTATCATCAGTCTGTGTCATGAGTGCCGTAAATATCGTCCGTGTATGTAATGGGTGCAGTCGGTATTGTCTGTCTGTGCTATAAGTGCCGTCGGTATTGTCTGTCTGTGCTATAAGTGCCGTCGGTATTGTCTGTCTGTGCTATAAGTGCCGTCGGTATTGTCTGTCTGTGCTATAAGCGCCGTCGGTATTGTCTGTCTGTGCTATAAGCGCCGTCGGTATTGTCTGTCTGTGCTATAAGTGCCGTCGGTATTGTCTGTCTGCGCCATAAATGCAGTCGGTATCGCCCTATGACGGGTAATAGGAAATTATCTAACGTTATCCGTGGTCCAGTCGACCGTCTGTGCAATAAGCGCCGCTGGTGTCGTCGATTGCACAGATTATGCCGGCCATGTTAGTCGCTCATCGGTTTGCAGTATCGCCTCCCCCGTCCATCCCCTCAGTCGTCTGCGTCGTCGACCCGCCATTGGTCGGCGCCGACGGGGGAATAGATGGAGGTGGTGGTGTGCCGATGGGGCACAAGCGGGAGGTGGTGGTGTGCCGTCGCCCGTCCGCGCTGCAGTGGCGACCGCGTCAGTCGTCACGTGCTGAGGGCAGACGCAGTTCGCGGTGGCCGCGTGTCTCGGGCAATGGATCCCTCGGGCCATCGATGCTCGTCGTCGGCACCAAGTGGCGGCCAATGACGACGATCCGGCGATGGAGTGAGCGCGCCCGCTCGTGGTGTGCACAATCACCGCATCTCGAGCGTGTCTCCTGGTCGCTTTGGGTGGCCGCCGTACAGTCTCGGACAGCCACTGGACGGCCGCCGTACAGTCGCGGACAGCCAGTGGCCGGCCGCCGTACAGTCTCGGACAGACTGTGGGTGCCCGCCGTACAGTCTCGGACAGCTACTGGACGGCCGCCGTACAGTCGCGGACAGCCACTGGACGGCCGCCGTACAGTCGCGGACAGCCAGTGGACGACCGCCGTACAGTCTCGGACAGACCGTGGCGGCCGCCGTACAGTCTCGGACAGCCACTGGACGGCCGCCGTACAGTCGCGGACAGCCACTGGGCGGCCGCCGTACAGTCGCGGACAGCCAGTGGACGGCCGCCGTACAGTCTCGGACAGCCAGTGGACGGCCGCCGTACAGTCGCGGACAGCCAGTGGACGACCGCCGTACAGTCTCGGACAGCCACTGGACGGCCGCCGTACAGTCTCGGACAGCCAGTGGACGACCGCCGTACAGTCTCGGACAGACCGTGGGTGGCCGCCGTACAGTCTCGGACAGCCCCTGGACGGCGGCGCCGGCGGCGGCCCCCTCACCGCCGCCTGATGAAGTGGATAATGAAGCTATCGGTCACGCTGGATTGCCGCCGCGGTAAGATAATGGCTCCTCGGCGGACGGCGTGCGTGTTACCGGCCTGGTGAGATAGTGGCTCTTCGGAGAAGAGCGCGCGTGTCAACGCGGCGACCGCCTCTCACCACCAGCTCCGCATGCGGCACGAGGTAGGCAGCCGAGGACGGCCGGCACGCACAGCCCGATGGCGACTCCTCGCCCGGCTTCAGGAATCACCGATGTGGAGTCGGCTGGCCGGGTAGCACATTAGACAGCATGTGAGTCTGACCGTACCCTCTGGAATGACGCCACGGAGAGCCCCAGGCGTTGAGCACCGCCGAAAGCGCCGCCTCAGCTTGGCATGCGTCGGCTCCGGGCTCGCACCGGAGCCGATCGGAGCGCCGCGTTGAGGTCACCGCCGGTCACCACGTGGCCCGGAAGCTCTGGAGCCGCGACCGACGATCGCGTCGCTAGCAACGGGCGGCACCCATCAGATGGCCGACTCCTGGTTCTTCTCGTTTTCGTCGCTGTTGCTGCCCACCGAGCTGGTGGCGCAGATTTGCATCTCGATCTCGGCCAGCCGGTTCTCCACCTCCCACTGCTGATGGGTGAGCTTCACACTCATCGAGTGGTTCTCGCTCTCGAGCTCGTTGAGCCGGTCTCGCAGGCGGCGGATCTCGGCCATGAGCAGGTCCTGCGGCGCGTCTCGCCCCAGCTGGCTCGGGCTGCTCGGGCGGCTGTTCAGCAGCGTCCTCTGGTGGGACGGGCTGGCGCCCGTCGGCGGCGCGCCTGTCGGAGAGACAAGGGTCAGCGCCCTCTTGTGGGACAGAGTGGCGGCCGCCTGTCGGAGTGGCAAGGGGTGTGTCAGCGCCCTCTGGTGCCAAAAACTGCCATTATGACACAAACTGATGCTCAATGACAGTGAATTTCCGGGGACACGGGAGAGAGAGAAACAAAACAGAGAAACAGAGACAGAGACAGAGACAGAGACAGAGACAGAGACAGAGACAGAGACAGAGACAGAGACAGAGACAGAGACAGAGACAGAGACAGAGACAGAGACAGAGACAGAGACAGAGACAGAGACAGAGACAGAGACAGAGACAGAGACAGAGACAGAGACAGAGACAGAGACAGAGACAGAGACAGAGACAGAGACAGAGACATAGACATAGACATAGACATAGACATAGACATAGACATAGACATAGACATAGACATAGACATAGACATAGACATAGACATAGACATAGACAGAAGCGGTGACGAAATTCGTCCACGCGCGACCTCGCCGACGAAACCTTAGTGACCTTAAACGCCTTGTGGCCGGCCATCAAGCTGTGCTCCTCAGCAGTTCCTATGTTTACCAACGGGTTGGATTTTTGCGCCAGATGCGCTTGTATGCAGCACAGTTACAAGATTTCATCGCAATAGTCCTGCCGTTCTTTAGGATATAGCTGAAAACAGGAGAAGTGGGGGCGTGTATTCTGCCTCTCCTCCTGTGCGAATGATAAAAGGCTTTTTGGCACCCTCTCCCTATTCCGGGAACGAATGGGAGCGTCCGAAAGGCATTCACCGCCGGAGGTGTCGCTCAAGAAAGCTGTTTGGAATGACGTTTTGATGTTTTCTCTCAGAATCCAACGGAGAAGATTTGAGCAGCACATCTGACGTTCCTGCAAATGTGTTGACCCAAAACAAACATGCAATGTTCACGCACCGGGTACATCAGGATCGCTGCTTCTTCGCTTTCGTGCCATCGGGTGCATTCGTCACGAGCAATCGTGCACGAGCATCGACGCCGCCGTCCAGTTTCCGGTTGTTGGGCCGGACAGGACCGGGCAGGCGCATTCGTGTCGCCGGATAAACTCACCCGTGTATGAGCGCGAGTCGTCGAATCCCTGGAAAAAGTTGCGGTCGCAGGTGGAGGCCGGCGACGCCTCCAGAGTGCTGGGCGTCAGTCGAACCCCGCGACCGAACGCCGGCGATACCTGAGGCGAAACTGTGCCCGGCGAAGCACCTGCAGAGAATCGTCGCACAAACGTCACACGCGCACGTGCACACACTTGCGCATACGCGCCGCACGCACGCACGCACGCACGCACGCACGCACGCACGCACGCACGCACGCACGCACGCACGCACACACGCACGCGCGAATTACGTTGTATTATTACACGCATGTCTGCAAGGTATGTGCAATCATTTCTATACCCGTCTCAATGGCGGCAAGGTAAGGACAAAAATGAAATAGGGCGCTTCGTGGAATGCTGGGAGCGATGGCATGCTACGAATTAGATGGCGGTCGGGAAACTGGGTATTTGTGAGGGAAGGGTCTCCTTCCATTTCAACGACATACATCCTCGCAGCGTGCGTGGCTCCGGAATGCATAAAAAACAAACATTGTATGGCTAGGGGAGAGACGAAGCAAACAGTCGTCCTTCCCTTGATGGTAAATATTCTTCTTCTTCACGTCGGCAGCTTCCCAACATTGAAACCTGCCCCTCCCCTCCGCCGCCTGCCTCACGAATAGCGTCGAAGAGCGCCCATACAGGCTGCTGTTGTCAACACCGACCACTCGTGAATCGGCACGGTTAAAGGCGCGTGACAACCGGCTCGAGGTTGCACAGCGCGCTTCGAACGGGCCCCGAGCTTCGCAGCTTCGAACGGGCTCCGACCGGCGAGCGCGCGCCGCGCGTAGGTGGAGATTGATCGTGCGAGCGGCGGTGCGCCGAGCCAAATCGCCGCTGAAGAGGCAGCCGGCCGCCGGCGGCGACGGCCGCGAGCGCGGCTCGCCCCGGGGCACGTCGCGCCGAGACCGACGGGCCGGCGGCCGAGTTGAGCGGCGACCGTCGGCGGTCTGTCACCGGACTGGCGGAGGCGGGGCAGTCGAGCCGGCTGCAGCCAGCTCCGGGGCTGGTGGAAACCCGAGCTGCCGTGCAATTACGGGACGTGGAAAGATACGTTCGAGTAGCCACCGGGGTCGATGGGTGGTTGCTATGGAAGGCGGAGCCCAGGCTACTCTACCCTCGGTGGGTGGTTGCTACGGAAGGTGGAGCTCATGCTACTCTACCCTTGGTGGGTGGTTGCTATGAGGGCGGAGTCCAGGCTATTCTACAATAGATGGGTGATTGTTATAGAGAGTGGAGCCCGGCCTACTGTACTCTTGATGGGTGGTTGCTATGGAGGGTGGAGCCCGGACTACTCAACCCATAGTGGGTGGTTACTATGGAGGGCAAATCCCAGGCTACCCTACTCTCGATGGGTCATTGCTATGAAGGGCATAGCTCACGCTACTTTACCACGCTACTTTGATGGGTAGTTGCTATCGAGGGCACAACCCGGGCTATTTCACCCTCGTCTCAGCATGCGAGGACAACATGTGAGTTATCCGATCCAGCCGGCATGACGTTGCAGCCTGAGCCAACTCATTTGCTCCGGTGCCCCTAGCTCGAGTACGACCCGTCTAGTGCATTTTCGTGCCGGCCAGTTTTTATCACGTCTTCTCCGAAGTTCTCACACCGTGTGATTCAGAGCGGCAGACGGCACACGACGCGCGGCACGGCTTGCTCTGGGCTTCGCGCCACGATTCGGCAGTGCGATTTCCGTCCACCCGTTCCAGCCGAATTGCACTTGACAGCCCGGCACAAAGCACACTTTGCGTGTGTGATGGAACCCCTCAGGTGATCGTTGTCGCGGAGGCTCCGAATGCACTCCTGCGGAGTCTCCGAGGTCTGCCGGGCGCGAGGCAGGCCGCTCCGTGGCATCATAGATTGGTGTGCTGCTTTCCGCTACACTACATGGAGTATTTTTTTCTTAGTAACACCAAGGGTAGTAACACCTGTATCACAAGCAAAGCTGAACTTTTCATTCGATGCAGTCGGGTGGGCTGGCTTCTACTGCAATCAAAGCGTCCTACGACTAGGGATCTATGACGGTTTGTAGAAATGCAGAATAGCAACGAAGTCTCAAAGAGACGATGTATAGAAAGATGCTTGCTGATCATATTGCTGGACCACTGAAATGGCAACACGTTCGCAGGTCGCAGGATATTCGTGGGTTATGGGCAAATGACAGGTTAGCGGTCCGATGTTTGTCTTTTTGTTGCAGAGTGCAGCCGTTGGGACGGTGACCCTCCTTGGTGTTCACATGCTTAGGAATAATACAAACACGCATTCAAGTATTGCATTACAATTTCTTCAGCATATATCATGTTATATGGACAAACAAACAAACAAAACCGTCATGAATAGTAAATATGATATTCCCTAATACTTCTCTTCGACAATGCAAGACATCATGCGTGCTATAACACAAATCTCGCTCGTTTGATCTTTCTGCAAATTGCACATACGCAAGGTATACATGCTTTTCATTGGAAAATAATTCTGATTATTTTTATGGAGTGATTTTTATGTCCTGAAATAGCCATGGCATATTGTTCATCAATAACAATATTCAAAATATCTTGAATAGGACAACTATAATGTACTCGATCCGCTTGTGCATGGCGCTTCCGTTCGGTTTGATGAAGTCGGGTGTTAATTATGTACTGCCACGGTTTTATTAGGTTGATTCATTCGCGGCGCAATACACTGGAAGTATGATGATCATCCCACCGAGTTGGTCAGAAGGGTGATTCAACCATCGCACTACCATGAGGAATACAGGCGAAATGTGGTCAAGTAGGCTGCAATTATTTTGGGGAGAAAACAACGCTTCCCATGAAAACCAAGACTCTGCATCGCAGTGTTCCCACCAACTTTGTTTAAAATGGCCCATTTAGAGAAGAATTCATTACAACTCATGGCGACTTGGCCAAATATAAAAGATAGCACGAGCTGACTGCGTTCTTCCGCCAAATGTGTGCACCGAAGCGAAGCGCAAAGTACATGGCAGGGAGAAAACGTCAGCGTTGGTTTCGCCAGCGATTCATGGGACCGGTGGGTGGAGAAAGTTCAATCTTCAGCTAAGTTGCCAGGAACTTCCCCGGAGGTGACGGTGCGAAGCAGAGCATCGAGGGCGGGGGGGGGGGCGAAGCAGAGAATCGTGGGGAGGGACGAACTAGAGTTCGAGAAGAGGGGCAAAGCAAAGTGTCAAGGGAGGGACGAAGCAGAGTATCGCGGGCGAGGGGCGAAGCAGAGAATCGTGGTGAGGAGCGAAGCAGAGTATGGAGAAGAGGGGTGAAGCAGAGTATCAAGGGAGGGGCGAAGCAGAACATCGAGGGGGCGAGGCAGAGTATCGAGCGGAATTTTCGACAACTCAGCTAAATCACAAGTGGTTTTGCTACACAAATGTGGAGGTTAGGTCAGCCTCTACGCCTACACGCAGAATCATCCGAGTTCTGCAGACGGATCTGCAGAGTGCTTCACGCAAGTGGTTGTGACGTATGTCATTTCGATTATTTTCGTCTGTCCTCTGTCCTTTTGTTTCATTTCCATGACATCATTGGTCAAGGTGCCGTCATAATAGTTTGCACTGAGGAAAGAGTAGTTACGAAAAACGCTGAGCCCGAAAGCGGCCAATCTTTGGACTACTCAGCTTTCTTTCTCATAGATGAAATGCAAGCATATGTTCTCGGTACATGCGCATTGGTGTCATGCCAAATGTAATCCGGTGTTCGTGCTCTGACTACAATAACTAAAAACAGCACCAGACAGCAACTGCTCTGTAGGTACGGCCGTTTTTGCAAAACTGTGCACTTGTGTGCTAACGGGGTGTTAGTGCACACCATTTGAAAGTTCGCCGTTTCTAGTGAATGGTGCCAGCTTCATATGAATGCCACTCAGGATCACAGATTTGTGGTCGCATCTTTTCACCCTGTTTTGACGTTTCCTCCCTGTTTTGACATTGTTCTCACGGTTTTTGCTTTTTCGTCGTTTAAACCGAATGTTCTGATATTTGAGAGGCTTTCACAGAAGTGTTCGAACACTACCCGAGAGCTAGATCCTGTACATGTAGTCTGGCTAGTAGCGGGTAGCGCATTGCAACTTGCATGGAACTGTAATACCTTTTAGTCTGCGTCGCTTTGCCATCGGTCACTTCGTTGCTAAGTGTGTACTTATTCCTCTTTGAAAATGCCATGACCGAGACCTCCGCTCGTTTTCAAGTTTCACTAGTTAAAGGAAGACTTCCCCAGTTCGCTCGTAACCAAAGCACTTGTAGCCTCATTCATGTTCCAAGCTGCCGTAGCTTGTGCAAGTGTTCTGGGCCTTCGAGCATACTCGGAAAATACAGCAGGAAAATGTTCCTAAAATGCCAATGCGCAACAGCACTTTTCGAAACAGCTTCAGTTATGGTGGCTACAGACACCAAGTTCCTACCGCACGGAAACCACTGTACCTGCTGCGTTCGAGGAGAAATGTGGTAGGCATCCGACCCCCCTCACTTCACCCACCACACCTACCCCTTTACAAAATACGGAATCCAGTCTCCATGGTGGTAGCTGTTAAAAACCTGACATGCCCTAATCGACTGAGGTACACGAAGCAGCATTATTGTAAGCCTACTGTACGAAAGTTCGAAATCGGGAGAAAATCAACATCAACATCGAAAAAGTCATGCCTGCTTGCGCAAACCCGGCGCTAAAATCGCTCAAACCCAGCGCAAATCGAACAATGCCACGGCGTTTTCAGTGAACCGAAGTCCCCCCCCCCCTCCCTCCTCTCTCCCGCCCACACCCGGCGACGTTTCCCTCCGGGAGGCACGCACGACTCCAAGCCGGCCAGACTGCAGTGGCACTCACTTGTTCTGATAATGGACGGCACCGGTGGCTTTAGCTTGCCTTCGCTGGACGTTTCCGACAGCACAGAGTCCATCGTGTGACTCCGCGTGTCCGGGTACCTGCAGCACAGGGCACGCGACGTCAGTCCAGCTGGTCGGACCACCAGCCCACACCCGGCGGCCGACGGACTGCAGGACCACCACCAACCATGCTTCCCGGCGGCCGAGACTGCAGGCTGCGTACATCGGCAGTCCGCAGCGCTATGTGTATGGGTGTGTGTATAGGTGTGTGTATTGGTGTGTGTATGGATGTGTGTGTGGGTGTGCGTATATGTGTGTGTGTGTGTGTATGGGTGTGTGTATGGTGTGTGGGGTGGGTGTTGGGTTTGGTGTGTGTGGTGTGTTATGTGGGTGTGTGTATGGGTGTGTGTATGGGTGTGTGTATGGGTGTGTGTATGGGTGTGTGTATGGGTGTGTGTATGGGTGTGTGTATGGGTGTGTGTATGGGTGTGTGTATGGGTGTGTGTATGGGTGTGTATGTGGGTGTGTATGTGGGTGGGTGTATGGGTGTGTGTATGGGTGTGTGTATGGGTGTGTATGTGGGTGTGTATGTGGGTGTGTGTATAGGTGTGTGTATGGGTGTGTGTATGGGTGTGTGTATGGGTGTGTGTATGGGTGTGTGTATGGGTGTGTGTATGGGTGTGTGTATGGGTGTGTGTATGGGTGTGTGTATGGGTGTGTGTATGGGTGTGTGTATGGGTGTGTGTATGTGTGTGTATGTGGGTGTGCATGTGGGTGTGTGTATGGGTGTGTGTATGGGTGTGTATGTGGGTGTGTGTATGGGTGTGTGTGTGGGTGTGCGCATATGGGTGTGTGTGTGTATGGGTGTGTGTTGGTGTGTGGGTGTGTGTATAGGTGTGTGTATGGGTGTGTGTATGGGTGTGTGTATGGGGTGTATGTATGAGTGTGTGAGGGTGGGTGTATGGGTGTGTGTACGGGTGTGTGTTTCGGTGTATTCGCTGCCAGTGATGAGGCGGTGTATTTTTTCTGTTGTTGGCATTTACCGCCATGCTGTGAAATGAGGTGTGAATTTTGAGAGTGCGATGACAAGCTTGCGAGCGTGTTGCTGTATGGGGTTCCTATTGGAGCTGTGTGACGAGGGAGCCGACACGCGGTCATGCTCACAAGGTGTGCATTCTTCTGCACGGATGCTCTGCGGTGAGTTGTGGCCCGCAATGGTTCATAATGAGCACTTCCATTCTGCGGTGTTGTGAAGTGCAGAGACGGCTGCAAGCGTGAAGAGCGACGTGAAGGGTGAGATGGATGGGATGCCGCATACTGCGCCTAACCGACGAGTTTGAATTATGTTCATAACTTTTATGTTTGCTCGGTGGGAGCGTTCGAAAATGATGGATCGGTATTCCGGTTGGACTGATGGAGGTGTTCACTTTCAGACGGGTCTTTTGCTGTGGACCCAGGTGGTGGCGGATTAACTGCTGAGGCGTTTGGCACGCACCCGTGAAGGTCGAGCAAGTGGGGATTGGACTAGCGACTTTTATCCAAGGGTTTTCCAGGAGTGTTGTCGGCTTACTGAAAGAAACCTGTGTTGTCGATGAAGAGGAGACTGCTTTAATTCATGTCAGTGTTTTCTTGATGCTTCCTGATACCTTGACAATTCCGGTGATATGTGTAGGTTGAGCAGTTTAAAGAGAGTGTGCATGGTGCCAATTTATTTTCGTAGCACACCTTTTGCGTTGTTTGGTGTTCTGTGATGTCCAGATGTTGAAGCTGTCTGTGTATTTTGCCAACATTGTGCTTGGTAGGAGGCTGGAAGCTGGATACTGTTGAGTTGAAGCATCAGATGAAGAAGACTGGGCGACCACGGATCCTTGTATTGGACTGGTTGTGGGGAATTTCGTGTGCGAAAGGGTGCAACAATGATGGCCTGCCATAGAGGTGACAATGCAGGTAATCTATTCCAGCGATTCCAGCGTTTTTAGGGGCTGGGCGAGGGCAGACAGTTGATTGAATAGTACGCGTGATTGAGTCTAGAAGGTGAAGATGAAGGCGATTGTTAGCTGTGTCGTGTGGTGAGGTCTGTGTTCGCGCCAGAACTTTGGGGGAGGTGAGCATGGCTCCAAGTGTTTGTGAAGGTGTGTGTCTGCCATACATGGTTGAACGCGACATACATGGTCACATGGATACATGGATACATGGTTACATGAAATGGTCACATACATGAATACATGGTTGAATGCATGGTTGAATGCCATGCATGGACCGTACTGGTGCGAGTGCGGTGACTGGCGTATGTCAGGCTCACAGCTTGCTTTGTCAGTCAGGGTTCATACCGTGGCGCGGTAAACACTGCACAGCTACTGCCATCTATTGGGTAGAAGCAGATCTAGGAAGAATCTGCTCGGCGTTGGACTGGAGCCGCTTTTGGGTCACATGCTTGTAAACATATCTTCCTTATCATATAGTTTTGAGCATCGTTGTAGGCATTAGTTCAACTGTGAAAAGTACGACATAACTGGAACGACTTACTGAAAATTGGTGAGACATATCAAGAGACCTGCGACAGTGCGTGTCTAAAGCTAATTTATTCACCAAGAAAAATCTTATTACAAGAAGAAAGTGAGGCAACCGCTGTTTTGCACCGTTAGTACTAATTAAATCTGTTTTTATGGGATCGGGATAGCATTTATTCAACTTGAACATGACTCAAGAATATTCACGTTGGTTCTCAGCTTGCCTATCTGTAAGCCATGCACAGTTCATAGGGAAGGTGCTCGAGGAAGAACTAATACTGCCCAACCCCACCGATGAGTGCATGATCGTAGGCAAAGTTTGTTTTAAAAAGGCGTTTTTGCCATTCGTTCCGGTATATGCCTATAGGTACCATGATAAATATCAGCACAGTCGGTGTGACATAAGCCAAAGCTGCCTTGTGGCATCACCCACCCACAATCACACCCAAACGGAGCAGAATCCAGCAATGTCAGACGTGTATGACAGAACCGATTCTGGCTATGCTATGAACAAATCGATGCTCAGCCAAATGTTCCAGGGTCGCACGGTCCAGTAGTCCAAACATGAACTATCTATCATCAACAAACATCAACTATGTGCTTCGTTTGTGTATCGTGTTGACGTTCACGAGTTCACGATTGTCAAGCCCTCCACAACGCCGTAGAAATAGAGTGGCACAACAGGATTAATTTCGAACACTTGGCGCCCGTAGCGTCGGAGGAATTCCGTAATAAATGCAGTGCCGTCAGCCCGATGGACACAATTCAAGCGATCGTGAGGCCATTCGCTTGAAAATGGAGTCGGCAGGGTCGCCGGAGGGTCGGTAAAGGAGGGAAAATAGAGTCGGTAGGGTCGCCAGTGGCTGACTTGGACCGGATATGCGCGCGTCTGTCCGACCCCGTGTGGGTTTGTGGTCCGCTGCACTGCGTTCCGTTGGGCGGGGTCAGGTCAGATCCAGTCGGGTCATGCCTGGAGCCGGCCGGCTAGGTCAGGTCAGATCCAGGTCAGATCCAGGTCTGATCTCGCCAGTCGTGCAGAGCGGGAGGGGGGCGATTTATGCTGACGATTTACGCTGGCGATTTACGCTGGCGTTTTACGCTGGCGATTTACGCTGGCGATTTACGCTGGCGATTTACGCTGGCGTTTTACGCTGGCGATTTACGCTGGCGATTTACGCTGGCGATTTACGCCGGCGTTTTACGCTGGCGATTTACGCTGGCGATTTACGCTGGCGATTTACGCTGGCGATTTACGCTGTGAGGTGCATCACCTCCCGGAAGGTGACCAGCCCGGACTGCGCTTCTTCCAGCTGAGCTGACTCTATCGCGGCATGGTGGACAGGTGAGAATCACGGTGGGTGTCTGGTGTTCGGGTACGACGCTGTCCTCTGACGTCCGACCATTGTAGTGGCACCGTCAGTGCATGTGGCATGGTCCCCGACAAGGGGGCTCACTGGGGAATGTGTGACATTCCCCCCCCCCCCCCCCGACAAGGAGGCTCGCTGGGGCATGTGTGTGACATTTCAGCGTTTCCGGTGGCGGGCGCCAAAAATGATCGGACAATAGACAAAGAGGCCGGTCAAGTTGATAGCAAGCCGTTTTCCTGTCCGGTGAAAGCCAAGCCAGCATGCATGTGTAACGTACTCCGGCTTTCAGCCCCACCATTAATATGATCCCCAATCCGTCACTTCGGACGATTAAATGCTCACGTTACTGCTTCGAAGGCTCCACCTAGAAGTATTAAGTTTCCATTTATCGCTAGCTCTTTGCACTGTGGAGAATTCTTGGAAGGATTTAGGTCCCGGCGATTCTACTATCTCATCACGAAATGCACACCATATTGCCATATAAGAGTTGATTCCTCACGGTGTCGTCGGAGACAATGATGCCATAAGCGTTCCTTACTGGGGCAAATGTAAGCACGAAATGCACTGGCGTTATGCATCCCCCATCATGTAAGGGCATCCAGGACTATGGCATCGCAAGTTATGCTATTCGAAGTCTGTTTCTCTTATAGCTAAAATATATGTGTGAGGAGGGTGTAGGAAAGTGCACAGGTGACACTTTATTAAATTCAGTTCACAGCTTAATCCATGCATTTCTACGAGGCGTTCGGTGCATGCTAAACCCAGAAATCTCCCGGGGGAGGGATAGTGTCGTCTATCCAGGATCAACAGTTCACTTATTATTGTGCAAGGTAGCATATTCCAAGTGGGTCTACGTATGACGACTTGTATATTTTCCTCATGAACCTCGTCATCGAAGTCCATGACATGCCCTTTCCACGCACCAACAGGTGTGAACAATATTTGTGGATCCACCATAGTGTTCGTAGCCTAAGGTGGCATCCACTGCTACATCCAACAGTTGTGAATAATATTTGGCGATCCAACACAGCATGGTAGTGCGGCGCCTTGCAACTTTCCCCGGACTTTCCGTGGCAATCCGCGGCATGAGCGGCTCGGACGGTCTTTGACGGCATACCACCATGGCAGTCCGTCACATAAGCAACTCCAGGGCTGTGGGTTTGGTCGGCGTACCGATGGTTGCCGTACGAAGATGCTCTGCTGTTCTGGGACCGCTGCTGCCAAGCACTGCAAGTCCATCGGTCACGTCTAGTGTGTCTCCAGCCGACGGAATACAGCGTGCATTGCACCTATTTTCAGGTTATGAGAACGCACAAAACCATGTAAGTTTCGGACTATTTCACTTGTGTCTGTACTCGCTAAAATTGCGGCGAAGTTTGTATGCAATCGATTTGGAAAATATTTACTGAAGTACCATAGTTGTGCAAGACGCTCAGTTTGCTTGCAGAAATCGCACTCACCAGGAGACGTTTTGCTTGTGTTAGTCGGCTTGCTTTTAAACAATACAGGTTCCGGATTTGCAACCTCTGCTACTGCAATTGACTTCAGCAAGGCATTTGATAGCGTAGCTCATCACACTTTTGGAAGCATTTTGGTGGTGTGGAAGCATCTGACCTCACCGGTTTTCGCATTAGTTAAGCGGAATATATCAGCTTGTGAAAGGTGGAGAACACGTACTGGGGATGTCACGCGGAGAAACTCAGGACTCACTCATCTTGCTTGGTCTCTTTGTAAATGAACTTGTAAATTTCTTTCCCCGTGGCAGTTTAATGTCTTATACGGATGATGCCAAAGTTTTGGATCGGGCCATTCCTAAACATGACAGCTTGCCAGAGTTCAAAATTGGACTTCAGGATTCGCTCAAAACACTGCAAAGCTGGTTTCAATTGGATTCGCCCAAAATGAAGGATGGAAAAGCTATCTTAATCGTCACTGAATCAAAGAAATCGGTCAGAAAGCAAGAAACTGCATATTCAACCTTCAACATGTCTGGTAATGTCACTCGACCATCAAAAACAATAAAAATACTCGGTGTGACGTTCGGCCCTGCATTTTCTTGGGATTCTCATATTTCAATGATAAAACAAAATGTTCTGAGCGCCCATGATATGAAACAAGTCACAATTCCTTCAACCGTACTGCAATTACTCATTCAAGCACTATCATACTCCTTGCCAGTGTGATGTGGAGCTACAAAACTTAATTAAAACGAATCTCAAAAATGTATTTCGCCGCGAGAGTAATTAACGGCCATCCATCGCAAACGAGGCCACAACATCTCACCACCCCCGAAATCCAGAGTATGGCCCAGAATTGAGACGCACATTTTCTACCGTGACCGCATCAAGAAATATGATTGCCCGTTTTATGATTAAAAGCGCCCCAAATGCTTTGCAGTCTATGTTTACCGAAGGGAGTGGAGTCTCAATCCGCGAAGCACGTGCATCTGCTGGCCTTGGCCTGCATTTGCCGTGTTGTGGACCGGAGACGACGCAGCTGGCTGTTTCTTGCAGGGCAGTAAACACCCGGAACACTCAGTTGCAGGCCATTACTACGCACAAGTCCATTGAAAGCTTTGCACGTCGCTCAGCAGATGGTTTCAAACGAAGCTGATGTAGGCATGGCTTATCGAGGACGTTGTTTGTCCAACGTTGTGCTGCATTGAACTTGTCGTAATATGCTTCATCACCAAGTCTATCTTATTGACATATGTTCGTTGGTCTTTGAAGTGTTGATTCTGACATGTAGCTCGCATCAGTTAATCATGCTGTTGCATTCATATCCCTTTGAATTGTGGTGGAGTGTTTCTATGTCTTTGTTCGCCAAGATGCCTGATAATCCAAGTTAACTTGGAAGGTAATCGCAAATATGTATATTTACATACATACATGCATGCATACCTGGCTGCATCCAACAGGTGTGGACAATATTTGGGAACCCATTGCAACATACATAGCCTTCAGTGGCATGCATGGCCGCACCGAACAGGTTTGGATGACAATGACCAATGCACACCAAGGTACGCACTTATCATTCGCAGTCAGCGACAGCACGTTGTCATGACAACATTCAGCTGGTGGTGGGCGGGGCCAATTAGTGCTCAAAAGGTCATCAGATTATCCACGCTGTGTGTTAGCTTGTTCTCAGTGTTAGCTTCCAGTGTCAGATACTTGCCGCCGTCTTCCCAAGCTACTGGTGACACCTGTGTCACGATTAATGCCAGCAAGCGCTTCGCGACATCAAGCTCTTCCGGTTGTTGCCATCCGACTTGTGCCCGTTCATTGAGAAACGACTCGCCCCGTCTGAGAATAGCCGTGACATTTGCCGAGCAAACGAAAATGACGGCGGGCCGTCGGTGTAAATTACGCGCAACTGGGCACCTACCCTCCCGGCGAGATGGGCCTTGAGAGGGCGGCTTGTTCACGGCGGCGAGGCGAAACACAGCGGCGGCCACTACAGCGTCGCCCACTCTCCACTTACGACGACCCTGTGAATGACGTGCAGCGGTATGCCGGCCGACGCACCGCCGGCGTGGCATATACATCGCCGGGCTGGAAATAGCCGGCCAAGTGCCAGCCGAGCCGCGCCCACTACGGTCCATATCGCCAATGGAAATAGCCGACGGTGTGGCCGAGTACCGTCTGTATCGGCAATGGAAATAGCCGACGGTGTGGCCGAGTACCGTCTGTATCGGCAATGGAAATAGGCGACGGTGTGGCCGAGTACCGTCTGTATCGCCAATGGAAATAGCCGACGGTGTGGCTGAGTACCGTCTGTATCGGCAATGGAAATAGCCGACGGTGTGGCCGAGTACCGTCTGTATCGGCAGTGGAAATAGCCGACGGTGTGGCCGAGTACCGTCTGTATCGCTAATGAAAATGGCCGACGGTGTGGCCGAGTACCGTCTGTATCGCCAATGGAAATAGCCGACTCGTGCAAGACGCGACCTCTCGTGTTCACGCTATGGCAGCCCCACATTGTGTGGTGAGAGTTAACACGCGCCCTGGAGAAGGGGGGGGGGGCGAAATCCGCCCACCCCTCAGGTTTTTCGTCCATAACTCCAGATTTTACCGGCAGATATACGCCATTGTTTGTGTACCTGCTCATAAATGACCGGCGCGTTGTTTAAAGTAAGACAAATTAAAATCGATTGACTATTTTTAGAGTTAGGGGTCGCTAAAGTAAAAACATTCATCGGCGCCAGACCACAAATATCGGCGCTGATGCGCTTCCCGTATATTAGAAAAAGGAAGTGTTCTTGGAAAAAATAGCGACTTGTTTTATGTACATTTTCATGCTACATTGTTTCAAAGTCATGTCAAGTTGCCGAGGTCAAGTCAGGTCAAGTTCATGACAGGTTAACACACGCCCTAGAGGGGGGATGGCGAAATCCGCCAACCCTTCCGATTTTTCGTACATAACTCCATATTGTACCGGCCGACATACGCCACTTTTTTGCGTACCTGCTTAGAAATGACCGGCGCATTGTTTAAAGCAAGAACAATGAGCATCGGCCGAAAAGTTTTCAAGTTAGGGGCCGTTAAAGTAAAAACAATTCGCAGCGCCAGACCACAAAAATGGGCGCTGATGCGCTTCCCGTATATTGTCAAAATGGAAGTGTTCTTGACAACACTAGCGACTTGCTTGATGCATATTGTTATGCTATGTAATTTAACAGTCATGTTAGGTCGCCGAGGTCAAGTCA
This sequence comes from Imbricaverruca yamaguchii, assembly GCA_034440575.1. Taxonomy (NCBI): domain Eukaryota; kingdom Metazoa; phylum Arthropoda; class Thecostraca; family Neoverrucidae; genus Imbricaverruca; species Imbricaverruca yamaguchii. Next base: position 117,326 of record JAOTOL010001182.1, read on the forward strand.
GGCCAAGTTCATGACAGGCTAATGGAACCAAACTTGGTCAACGGGAATGTGTCATAAATGCAAATGACTGTCATGCGATTGATGTCATTTTACCTGTTACTCCCTACACATCCAGAAATCTACTGTTTGTCATTGTGTGCCTAAGCACTTCCATACTTTATTCATGTATTTCACTCCTTTCTTTGCGAAGCCGATTGTGCCGAGCCGCCCAACGAAGCAGTCGGGTTGGGAGCCCGGTTCCGGTAACTGGAGCAGTTAATGACCTAATAAAGTTCTCCTATATAGGTGACCTGAGGTCAAATGGCGGATCTGACATCTGTATTGCATCATTAGTAATCTCCAAAACATCATTAATGCCAATTATGGAGCATTTAAACACAATCACAGCGATCCATAACAATGACAAGCCAAGCCACGCAAAACCAGAAAATTTTGATATTTTAACCTAATTTGACCTCGAAGATATTGACTAAAGTCATGAACTTTACACACAATAGAGTTCACTATCGTGCCCATCCACCCTGCGAATTTCATTGCTCTAGCCTTCATAGGAGCTGAGATGTTAGGGGGGCGGAATCCGCTCCCCTCCAGTGCGCGTGATTTTCAGAGGCCCTCCAGGACGCGTGTTAAAATCCCCTAAAACTAAGAAAGGTGGTATAAGTTCTAAAACTAGTCGTACGAGCTCGTCTCCGGTAAAAGCAGTCCCAGGAGGTAGGTAGATCGAGCATACCGTTATAGAAATGTGACATAATTGGATGCAAGCTGCTCTTGCTTGGAGGCCAGTCTTTAGCACGACCTAGTTTGCTCAGGCACTATGATGAACGGCCAGCATGACTCCACCACGTGCAACAGTATCAGTCACTAGGTCTTTCCCGGAAAATTGAGTACTCCTTCAACTTACAAGGAAGGTCAGGTCGGAGCTTGCTCTCTTGGAGGCAAATCGCGAGAGGGCAGTACCGATTTAAAGTTAACTGTATCTCATGGGCGCTGTTCCTAAAACCTCTGCAATTCCACTGGACAAAGGACTGCTTGGGGTACATTTAAGGTTTGACTAGAAGAGATTTTGCTACCAGGTTCAGAATTCCCACCAGTCATAGGTGGTCGCTCCCAGGGTAGTCAGAGCTTTTCCTGAAAGTAGTAGTCGGCTGTCGTCCTGGGATTGCACGACCCCAGGACTCGACCGTCCGCAGAGCTCGGCCGGCTGAGCGGACGGGTCCGCGGAATGTCGCCATCCGCAGGAGACCCCCCCCCCCCATGGAGGTGGTCGCTTTATGGTTCGGCTAGAACTTGCTCGTGAAGAACCTGGTGTACGATTTTCACCGAGCCTGGGTGGTGTGGGTGGTGGGCCCATCTGTCGTTCTGGCGTTGGCGAGGATGAGAGTGTCGCTGGGGGCGACGATCCTTTGGACGTGGCACCAGAAGGTGGCCCCTGTGGGTGGCGCCGGGCTGACCGACCCGCAGCTCCGAGATCTGGCGCTCCAGAAAGTACCTCCACCCTGGAAGCCTGGTCCTTGGGTGGTTCCACTGGTGGATGGCGGAAGGACGCACTGGTCTCTATGAAGAGGCCGGGCTACAACTGTTCGGGCAGGGGGAGGCCGACCTCACAGCTGCCCGGGCAGGGGGGCCGACCTCACAGCTGCCCGGGCAGGGGGAGGCCGACCTCACAGCTGCCCGGGCAGGGGGAGGCCGACCTCACAGCTACCCGGACAGGGAGAGGCCGACCTCACAGCTGCCCGGGCAGGGGGAGGCCGACCTCACAGCTGCCCGGGCAGGGGGGGCCGACCTCACAGCTGCCCGGGCAGGGGAGGCCGACTTCACAGCTGCCCGGACAGGGGAGGCCGACCACATAGCTACCCGGACAGGGGAGGCCGACCTCACAGTTGCCCGGGCAGGGGAGGCCGACCTCACAGATGCCCGGGCAGGGGGAGGCCGACCTCACAGCTGCCCGGACAGGGGGAGGCCGACCTCACAGCTGCCCGGACAGGGGGAGGCCGACCTCACAGATGCCCGGGCAGGGGGAGGCCGACCTCACAGTTGCCCGAACAGGGGGAGGCCGACCTCACAGATGCCCGGACAGGGGGAGGCCGACCTCACAGTTGCCCGGACAGGGGAGGCCGACCTCACAGATGCCCGGACAGGGGAGGCCACTCACAGCTGCCCGGACAGGGGGAGGCCGACCTCACAGTTGCCCGGACAGGGGGAGGCCGACCTCACAGTTGCCCGGACAGGGGGAGGCCGACCTCACAGCTGCCCGGGCAGGGGGAGGCCGACCTCACAGCTGCCCGGGCAGGGGGAGGCCGACCTCACAGCTGCCCGGACAGGGGGAGGCCGACCACATAGCTGCCCGGACAGGGGAGGCCGACCTCACAGCTGCCCGGGCAGGGGGAGGCCGACCTCACAGCTGCCCGGACAGGGGGCCGACCTCACAGCTGCCCGGACAGGGGGAGGCCGACCTCACAGCTGCCCGAACAGGGAGGAGGCGGCCAGAGTGGCGCTTACATGTGATCAGTTCTTACACCTAATGTACAACGCCTCCGGAGAGGCATCGCGGCCGCGGCTGCTGTAGCCACAGGTGCGGCAGCCAGCACTGTGGAGTGCTAGGTCCTGCACCAGCAGCTGCTTACCGGCTTATTTTGCTGACGGGCGTTGACAACAAGCTAAAATGAAATATGGCTAAGCGAAGTAATCGTGTCGGTATTTCACACGAATACTGCATTTTCTTCTCCTTTTTCCTTTGTTGTTAAAATGTCTGATTGTTGTCCCCGTATTCGATTTCTTACTGACTTCAAGCTCAAGCCAACCAGCTTAGATAGCAGCTGGTATACGCCGGTCTCGCATCTGGTATATGCAGCTCTGATCTGGCATAGCTGGCATACGCAACTGGTGTCGGTCGCAACTTGCATGCGCAGCTGGTGTCAGTCGCAGCCGATATCGGTCGCAGCTGGTATCGGTCGCGGGTGGTATCGGTCGTAGCTGGTATCGGTCGAAGCTGGTATCTTTCAAGCTGGTATTGATCGCAGCTTGTATCAGCCACAGCTAGTACCAGTCGCAGCTGGTATCAGTCGCAGCTGGTATCGGTCCCAGCTGGTATCGGTCGCAGCTGGTATGATAATATCATGGTATGATAGCTGGTATGGTACGTCTGGTATGTACAGCTGGTATCAGTCGCAGCTGGTATCAGTTAGGTCGCAGCTGGTATCAGTCGCAGCTGGTAAGTACGGCTGGTACCAGTAGTCGCAGCTGGTATGTCGCAGCTAGTATCCAGTCGCAGCTGGTATCGGTGGCAGCTGGTATCAGTCGCAGCTGGTATCGGTCGCGTTTGGTACCAGTCGCAGCTGGTATCAGTCACGGCTGGTATCAGTCACAGCTGGTATCAGTCGCAGCTGGTATCAGTCGCAGCTGGTGTCGGTCGCAGCTGGTATCAGTCGCAGCTGGTTGGTATCAGTCACGGCTGGTACCAGTCGCAGCTGGTATCAGTCACGGCTGGTATCAGTCGCAGCTGGTATCAGTCGCAGCTGGTATCAGTCGCAGCTGGTGTCGGTCGCAGCTGTCATCGGTCTGGCGTGCATTCGGTTGGCGGAGTCAGACTGACAATGGAGAGCGACAAATGGCTGTTCCGATGCACCGGAGGCTGCCAAGAACTGAATGGGATGAATGGGGAAGCGGATGGAGACGGACGTGAGGTTTATCCAAGGATATGCCACCGGAATATATCTTGAGGAATGGAGATGTGTGTCATTTCTTTCATAGACAACTGCCATCTTCCACGGCGACTTTTATTCAGTACATTTGCCACAGGAGCTGATTCCCCAGTGCTGTAGGATGCGCTGATGCTCAATCCCCGCCCCCACGAAGCTGAGCCCATTGTTCGTAGTGGATCCGCTGCTCATCGCTTTCATCTGGCAGCACAAGCGAAATCTTCCGGTGCCCTGATTTCGCCTCGGCTGAGAGCGGTGCCAGAGCATGGACGAGCGAAGGTCAGAGCGCTGCGTCAAGAGAGTAGTGCTGCGCGGTAGGATTCTGGGCTCTGTTCCACAGCGTGTGTACGCAGCGCGAATGCAAAAATTAGGTCATACCTGATTGGTTACGATACATTGCTCCAAGACCTGTGTACGCGCGCGTTCGCGTGCAGCCACTAATAGCGGTAATGCGGCAGAAGTGGCGGGAAGGCGCGAACTTTCAGTGGTGCAGTTGCTTATTGGGTTCGGGACATCAAGTACCAAGGGCAGGGTAGGGATGAGTGGCGATTGTAATCAACATCAGTGATTGTAATCAGGATGAGTGATTGCAATTCAGAGTCGCCATGGTCACCCGTTGATTCACTTTACCCGCCCTTGCAAAATGGTCCGTCGTCACTTTTTTCCTCCACACCTCATCAGCTCTTTTAGAACGACGCCTCCTTTCATTTCCTCCAAATTATTGCCATCACAAAAATATTAGTACAACTTATCGCCAAGCTGTAGCTAAAAACCGCTCGAAAGCTTTCTCCTGGTTGAACGTAAGCTGTTTTCATCTGTGGGCACTCGCTTTATGAGAGCCGCCATCTTGCTCGGTGTAAACCTCGGAGTCGGACACAACCTGCATACACGTGTGACGTCATTCGCTTGAAGCCGAACCGACCGAAGCCAGTCATGGGACTGCTTTCGGTGCGATTCTTAAAAACCGTCCTTCCCCTCCCTCAATTTGAAGTGACTAATAAACACATCTTAATTTTCAAGCCCTAAATGTGTGCATTCCTAATGAACGCCCAGTGGAACGCCTAGCCACCGCTTTGCTACGTGGGTTCAAAATCGACCCATAAATTTGGTACTTACAACAACACCAAGCACACCCTTTTAAGTTTTCCGTACAGCCCAGATATCTATATCCACCCTGCCATGATGTTCGCAACGTCCTTCCATATGATTATGGCATACGTCACGGCAAATCGAATGTCATTTTCTACAAGGAAATTGAACCAATAGTTTTCGATATCTCAATGGACAGAATACGTCCTCACCTCTCCCGCCCTCCCTTACGCAAATGCCGGGTAACGGGCAATTTAGACGAATTGTGATTCCTTTTCAAATCAATCTTGCAGCAGGGGCCACTATGTCAAGCGAGTTCTATAACCAGGCGTTTAGGGACCTCCTGTCAGCGCGCGGGTCATTTCAGCAGCCCGGGGTCCCTCCATGGCTCTGGGTACCCCTCTGCGTCGCCTGGCAAACCCTCTAATCCGGCACGAGTCGTCCGGGGCCCCTTCGCTGGCTCCAGACCGGCTCGGTCAGCTCTGGGCCCGTCTCTGTTAGCGTGAGGTGCCAAAGCCTACCTAGGGACTCGGCGTGTCCGGCCCGGAGGTCCGCTCCTTCAGCTTAAAGGCCCTGAGCAACGGCTCATGGCCCGCTCCGTCCGACCAGAGACAGTTTTTCAACTTTTCAACAATCTCACAGACCCCCCTCATCACGCCAGTGGCCTCTTGCATGGCTTGGACCCTCCGTTGACACGGAGGCCCTCAATAACGGCTCTGGACCCTCTCTGGCGGCCCCGAGGTCCTCATCGTCCATCAGCTAAGGACCACTCCATCAGCTAAGGACCACTCCATCAGCTAAGGACCCACTCCGTCGGACGAGGGGTCCTCCTTAGCGGTCCAGGTGCTCCACTTTCGCGTCAAAGATCCTCTTTGCTTTCCGGGGCCCTTCCCGCCAATCCGCAGGTCCTTCCAGTTACCCCGAGGCCATTCAATCGGTCTAGAAACCTTGACCCTGTCCAGCTTGGGCCCCCAACGTCTGCCCGTGGGCACTCTCTGTCGATTCGGTTGTCCGGCGGGCACCTGGAGTGTCCAATGCCTTGTGTGCCTCGTTGCTGCTTAAGTTGAGACGCATCGTGATTTACGATCCGCTTGGGCATCGTTAGGACCAAACTGGGGGGGGGGGGGCATGGCCCATGACCCTCGTTCTGCATCCGCGATTGAACCATACGAGCAAAATCAGCTGTCATGACGCAGTGCGTGTGCGATATAGGAACGCAAAATTTTGCACGCGAACGTGGTGTTGTAGTGGACTGTAACTGCCGTCAAGTTGTCCGCTCCTGTGAGACCCAGTTGTTGCTGTTCACTGTGTTGGTGTCGGACTGTACCATCGTTGATTGTGCCAGCATGATGAGAAGAAAGGGGAGTAGTTGCTGAAAGGAAAGTGAACTTGCAACTCGCAGTTCCGTGTTTGAGGAATGGCCTAGTTATTCGACTGTCGGAGACGACGATTGCGCTTATTTTGTATTGCCACATCTGTGCTCGGGCATATCAATTGTAGATTAATCGCTTTGTGATATCGATAGACGCGGGAACACATGGTCTTTGTCTGTGTCGCGTTGGAAGGGCGTGGCTGTGCTATCGCCGTGGTTGCGATCGTAGTTTCGTACAGTTGGTCCACTGGTCTCGCTGCACGGCGGTCGCGTGCATTTGAGCAGCCATCATGTGCCGCGCCCGGTTAACGGTATCTCGACAGCTGATTGAATACGGTTCAAGCGGTGCACAGCCAGGTGGATTTAGTTTAAGGATAATTGAGTGGTAGAACGTGAGTCAGTGTGCGGTTGAGTGGATCGATTTTCGTGTTGGCGGCCCTGTGACGTACGACGCCGGTGTGTACGTTTCGTGTCGGGTGGTGAAGCACTTAGGTCATTGCTTAACTGGCCGAGTGACCACCTTTAATCGTTTGTGCATGCCCAGGAACAAGAGTGAAGTTCTTAATGGGCATGTCATCTACGGGTCCAGCGACTATGTTTCCAGTGGTCCCACCGAACGATTTTGGTCGCGTGATATCGCCGTCCAGTATGGTGAAAACCTGGCGCGAATCAACTTCACCAGTGTGCGTCTGGGAGCCAAACAAGTGTGCCTGCTGGTTACTTGCCACTGAGCTCCAGCTCGTGTAATCGATACATCACAGCTCGCGGCTCGTGCTGAAGTGACGCTTTTGATATGGTGCAGCGTGGAATTGCTGTCAGGTTTCCATCCGTGGCTAACGCTGCACCCACCCCCATTCGTCTCTTGAGGATGGTGGGTAAATGGCAGACTAAGTAATGGAAGAAAGGATTTTCCCTGTTCTGTGTGTTTTTTTGTGACATGCGGACTCTGATTTAGATGGCATGGTCGCACATAATATGTGACCATGCAATAAATTGGAACATGGCTTTTCACAAACTCTGCAGAAATGTGTGTTTCAAAATTATGTCTGTCTCATGATGTCAGTTGACTTTTGTTTAGCAATGCACATCGGGAGACTTGGGAACGACTGAGACTAGTGGTGAGCGCCTACTGACGTGGCATTGTTTGATATATGTCTAGGACAATGTTCAGAGTTGTGCATTTCCATCCCGTTTATGGGCCTCAAAGAGACATCTTCGGTATTGTTAACTTACGTGCTCATTTTTTTCTTCTTCAGTATAATCGTTACTGGCTCGCAATGCCGATGATTTCAGAGAAGCAGACTACGAAAACCGTGGAGCTATATAGCTAGCTAATTGGCAATGCTATGTGGCATATACTGGCGTGTGCATTGCATCTGGAGACTACCGCCGTCTAGTGAACACGTTTTGGTACGGTCGTGTACATGATGATGATGATGATTACAAGATGCCCCACATCTCCAAGTTTGTTCCACGGCTTTCCGCTCTGTGTCCCATGCCTCCCGCGTGTGTCTTATTGCAGCACATTGTTAACGTCCACCGTCATGCAGAAAAATATTTACTAAAAATCAGAATATTAATAGAGGAACGAATGACGAAACAAGTGCTCATTCGACGAACAAAACCCGTTTCAATGTCATAGCTTGTACGTGATTAGGTCTTAGGCGTTGCTCCACCTGACACTAAGGTACTTCCCCTGCTCCTCATCACTTCTCCCTGCTCATCATCAATTATCTCGGCTTTTCACTATTGTCCCTGCTCCTCATCACTTCTTCCTGTTCCTCGCCACTATCTTCCCCTCGCCACTTCTCCCATTGGATGCCTGCCAAGTCAGCGAACTGACAAACTAGTTCAAAGCATCTCACTTTTATCGCTTCGGCTACTGGCGATCGAGCTGTGAGATACTGGATTTTTAAGAATACGAAAATATTCGTGACCTCAGTTGAGGTGTTGTGTGTCGTTGCGCACACGCACCTGCATACAGTATGCACACGGCAGACATTCCGGTGTTCGGCACTCTTTTACGCGAGCACGTTGAACGCTCGTCAGGACTCGGAGTCCCGATCGCAGCACGTTGTTGAACATTCGCCCGGACTCAGGGTCCCGGCCGTAGCACGCTGTCAAACATTCGCCCGGACTCCGGGGTTCGGTCGTGGCGTGTCTTGCGCAGTGCCGGGCTACGCAAATCTCTCCCGCCCGGCGAGGGTACAGCGGACTACCATGGGGTACAGCGGGTACAGGTACAGCGGGTACAGGTACAGCGAGTGCAGCGGACTGCCGCGGTAACATGGGGCGGGGCTGGGGTGTGGCCGCGGCTTCGGCTCCGAGCGCAGATCACACCGACGAACTGGCCGCCGCGGGCGTCGGTCGGCCAGCGGCAGTCGTCGGCCTCTGGTGTCGGCGAAGGCTCCCGCTACTGTCAGCAGAGTAGGAGCCGGCAGAAGAATAGCATGCCCAACGTCTGAATTACTGTGTCGCCGCCTGACTGGTGTCGGCGAAGACTCCCGCTACTGTCAGCTGAGTAGGAGCCGGCAGAAGAATAGCATGCCCAACGTCTGAATTAACCCTTTCTTTCCGCGTGACGCTCATGAGATTATATAAGCGTTAGTCTCAACTCCGAGGCATCTGCTCCTCCGCCCCTGGTTCCTGGTCATGCGCCTCTGTCCGAGGACGTTGATGCCCCTCATGACGCTTCCGTGCCCGTCAGCTCTACCAGCACGAACCGCTAATCTTCGTGTCCGTGCCTTTGCAGCGATATTTCGATAATTACGGGCATTGTGACGTCACCTCGTCTTCCCATCAATCATATGTCGGCGCTAGAATCATGCGCATCGATCATGCGCCTCCCACGTATTATGGAAACGCCGCCTTCGGCCTCGCCACCGCATCGCACGCCGCGCCCTTGGCCCGGTCGAAGGCTAGTGAGAAGTCACAATGCATTGGGTTGGGCCGCCATGCATAACGGCTTGTGGTGGCGCATCACGCTGGGTTCCGACGCATCACGGTGTGTCACGGTGTGTCCCGGTGTGTCCCGGTGTGTCCCGGTGTGTCCCGGTGTGTACCGGTGCATCATAGTTGCATGGCGCTGTATGGCGATGAGCGCGGTATCACGGATGCACCAAGCTGTATCATAATGGGCGCGGCATCACGGCTGCATTATGCTGCATGACGGTGTGCACCATTGTTGCGCCGGCTGGTGTGGCGACGAGACAGTTGGTGGTGTCAGCCGACCCCCCCCCCCTCACACGCCCTCCCCTGCCGCGGGGCCGTCGTCGTGACCTGCTGGTGGGAACGCCTCGGCGCCGAATCGATACGGCGCATTGCTATCACATTAGAGTGGCACCACGAGGTCGGCCCCCGGGAGCGCCCCCTCCCCCCACCTCCACCCGCCCCCACCCCCCAGCTCAGCACGGCGACCCGCCGCGCCAGCCACGTCGGCTCTGGGCAGCGACAACCACGTCGGCTCTGGGCAGCGACAACCACGTCGGCTCTGGGCAGCTGACAACCACGTCGGCTCTGGGCAGCTGACAGCCGGGTCGGCTCTGGGCAGCGACAACCACGTCGGCTCTGGCAGCTGGTCGGCTCTGGGCAGCTGACAGCCGGGTCGGCTCTGGGCAGCTGACAGCCGGGTCGGCTCTGGGCAGCTGACAGCCGGGTCGGCTCTGGGCAGCTGACAGCCAGGTCGGCTCTGGGCAGCTGACAACCAGGTCGGCTCTGGGCAGCTGACAACCACGTCGGCTCTGGGCAGCTGACAGCCGGGTCGGCTCTGGGCAGCTGACAGCCGGGTCGGCTCTGGGCAGCGACAACCACGTCGGCTCTGGGCAGCCGACAGCCGACGGTTGTGGTCAGGACGGCCCGCCGCTGAAGACCTGACATGGCCACGTGACACGAGGTCAGCTGCTAACACCGGCACGACCACGAGGTCAGCTTCTGGTACTCAGATGCCATGTTCGGAGGGATGCGTGCTGCAGTATGCCCGAGGCTAAGTGTCGGACTTGCATGCAACATTTGAAAGGGATTGTGGACACGGCAGCCAGCAAGGAGGGAATGCCGCCAGGATGCATGCACGTCCTACATATTTTCCTGTGTTGCTTCCTGACGTAAATAATTACATATTATTAACGATAGACCGAGTGAATGAGCACACATTGTTTTACCTTTGTCCGTGATCACATTGCTGTCCGTGATCACATTGTTGTCCGCGATCACATTTTTTTCTAAATTTCATCCGAGTTGTTGCTGGGGTGGCTTCAGGAACCAGGGTTCTACTGCTAAGCAGAGCTTGTTGCGTGAACCCTGGCCACACCACCCGATCCATGAACTCCAGTTCAACGGCAGAATTTAGACCGAAAGTTTAACGTGCCGCCAATGCACCGACACGGCCGCCCGGTAGCTCGTCCCCGGCCTTATCGGGCCAGCTGCCAACTGACACTCCCGGCCGGGGGTTAAATGCGAGCGCGCGAAGCGACTCGAACCCTGTGTTGCCAGTACAGGGGAAACCAGTGCAGGCCAGCTCTCTAACCAACTGAGCTACCGGGAACCTACATTGTTGTCCAATGTCACATTGTTGTCCGTGATCACATTGTTGTCCGTGGTCACATTGTTGTCCGTGATCACATTGTTGTCCGTGATCACACGGCTTACCGGGAAGCTACATTGTTGTCCGTGATCACATTGTTGTCCGATGTCACATTGTTGTTCGTGATCACACTGCTGTCCGTGATCACATTGTTGTCCGTGATCACATTGTTGTCCGTGATCACATTGTTGTCCGTGATCACATTGTTGTCCGTGATCACATTGTTGTCCGTGATCACATTATATTGTCGTGATCACATTGTTGTCCGTGATCACATTGTTGTCCGTGATCACATTGTTGTCCGTGATCACATTGTTGTCCGTGATCACATTGTTGTCCGTGATCACATTGGTGCCGTGATCACATTTTGCCGTGATCACATTGTGTCCGATGCCACATTGTTGTCCGTGATCACATTGTTGTCCGTGATCACATTGTTGTCCGTGATCACATTGTTGTCCGTGATCACATTGTTGTCCGTGATCACATTGTTGTCCGTGATCACATTGCTGTCCGATGCCACATTGTTGTCCGTGATCGCACTGTTGTCCGTGATCACATTGTCGTCCATCAGCTGACCGACTCCGAGCACGTTCGTCATCGCGAACGACCATAAAAAGCAGAAACAGGTCTTGACGCTAGTATAATGCACGCGCTACCACCTGGCATCATAACGCCTATTGTGGCAACGCCTACTGCGGTATCACAAACATGCCATGTCACGCGCTACCACCTGGGATAACGGTGCCTACCGCGTTATCACAAACATGCCAGACATTAGTTAAGGAGAATTCACCAGCTTCCTATTCATTTGCTTTAGCACGGATACCACATTACTTCATGTTCAACCAATTTCTCTACGCAGAAAACCATGTCCGTATTCGGCACCTAGTGATAGATTCAGCATGGAGCACGCGCCGTACGGTATCGTCGTCCTCATACCGGCATAGTTCGCAAACCCAGACCACCGGTGCCGACAGCCGGGTGGCCATCCCCGGCTTAGGAATCAGAGCACTGAGTGGGCGCCGCTCGGGGAACAGCCACCTCCCCTGGGAGGCGAGCACAAAGAAGCTGCCACGGCCTGTTGGGGAGCAGTCATGGTGCGGCCGTCGGCGGCCGTCCGATCAGGAGAGCTGCCTCCCGCCAAAAGTTGGCGCGGAGCGTCCCAATACATGGGGGGGGGGGGGGCAACGGGCGGGTTTTGTGTCGTGTTGTACTTTTCCAGCCAAGGCTATAGGGTAAATCTTAAATTTCTGGAATTAAGTTAGCACCATGCCCCGCCCCGCCCCCTCGTACAACCGGCTATGTTCCTGTCGGTGTGGGGAGTCACGCGTCCCGCAGCCGTCTGTTGTCAGACGCTGGCGAGGTAATTCCTGTCTTCGCGAGGTCAACCAGCTCATTCTCGTGGTAGCCGGGCGTGCCGTCCCGGCGCAGCTAGCCATTATCTCGCCGGGAGGGGGGGGGGGTAAGTAGCCATCTCCCCACACGCCGCGGGGAGGTGGCCATCGCGTGCGTGGTGCACGTGACCGGGACGGCGCGTGCTAATTGTCTCCGGGATACGGGGGGTGGTGGACAGCGGGTAATCAGCAATTGTCGGCCAGCACGTCACCCGCTGGCATGGTACATCTGGAGGGGGGCTGGCGTGATCCGTCTCGACCCCACGGGCCATTCCAGCACCGTGCGTGCACGGCGACAGTCGGGGCTGTGGAATATTCTGCGACTGCACATAGATGCACATCTGTGTAGGGACCGGGGAGGGAAAGGGCAGAGGTTGCGGCAGTCTTTCACATTGTGGATGAATTGAGCATTGATCCTATGCGGGTTACATGAACATAGTTGCGGATCAACTTCAAAACAATGTCCCCTCCAAGTTTGGGACAATTCCTGCGCCCCTGTGTGTATCTACTTGGTAGGGAAAGGTCGGGAGTTTTCGTGCACTGCATCCATGATCCAACCGCCTCTGGCTTAATATCGCAATGACGATGGAAATGGGAGCAACCAACCCGTTGAAAGGCCTCACAGAGGGGTTCTGAACAGTTCATCTCCGATCGAGGTGTACACAACAACACGGTAAGATATCGGAATCTGCGTCAATTTGTGACGTTCAGGACCAACTCGACTAGGAAGAGATAATATCGTGCAGAATTTACACGAAAAACGTCATTTCCAATCAGCCCAATGGCTTGACAGGAATGAGTAATCTACTCTGCTCTCAGTAACGACCGGTTATGCACATGATACGCCGCTGACCCGGAGCCGGGACTGGTGACATCGTCACTGACCTGGAGTCGGTCCTGGTGACATCGTCACTGACCTGGAGTCGGTCCTGGTGACATCACCACTGACCTGGAGTCGGTCCTGGTGACATCGCCACTGACCTGGAGTCGGTCCTGGTGACATCGCCACTGACCTGGAGTCAGGGCTGGTGACATCGCCACTGACCTTGGGTCGGTCCTGGTGACATCGCCACTGACCTGGAGTCGGTCCTGGTGACATCACACTGACCGAGTCACTGACCTGGAGTCGGTCCTGGTGACATCGCCACTGACCTGGAGTCGGTCCTGGTGACATCGCCACTGACCTGGAGTCGGTCCTGGTGACATCGCCACTGACCTGGAGTCGGGCTGGTGACATCGCCACTGACCTGGTGATGTCACTGAGTCGGGCTGGTGACATCGCCACTGACCTGGAGTCGGTCCTGGTGACATCGCCACTGACCTGGAGTCGGGGCTGGTGACATCGCCACTGACCTGGAGTCGGTCCTGGTGACATCGCCACTGACCTGGAGTCGGGCCTGGTGACATCGCCACTGACCTGGAGTCGGGACTGGTGACATCACCACTGACCTGGAGTCGGTCCTGGTGACATCGTCACTGACCTGGAGTCGGGACTGGTGACATCACCACTGACCTGGAGTCGGGACTGGTGACATCGCCACTGACCTGGAGTCGGTCCTGGTGACATCGCCACTGACCTGGAGTCGGTCCTGGTGACATCGCCACTGACCTGGAGTCGGTCCTGGTGACATCACCACTGACCTGGAGTCGGGACTGGTGACATCACCACTGACCTGGAGTCGGTCCTGGTGACATCGCCACTGACCTGGAGTCGGTCCTGGTGACATCGCCACTGACCTGGAGTCGGGACTGGTGACATCACCACTGACCTGGAGTCGGTCCTGGTGACATCGCCACTGACCTGGAGTCGGTCCTGGTGACATCACCACTGACCTGGAGTCGGGACTGGTGCAGGACTTGCCGGCGCTGCAGACCGAGTGTTTCCGCGGTGTGGCGGCCAGCTCGCTGATGCACATGTCCTGCAGACTGACCCGACCCGAGCTCTCCACCAGGCCCGGGGTCGAGTTGCACCGACCCAGCGTCATGCCGTTCACGGTGGGCATCGAGTGCAGCAGCTTGGCTGTCCGGCAGAGACGCCGCGCTCAGACACAGGTCAGCGACACAGGTCGGCGATACAGGTCAGCGACACAGGTCGGCGATACAGGTCAGCGACACAGGTCAGCGACACAGGTCAGCGACACAGGTCAGCGACACAGGTCAGCGACACAGGTCGGCGACACAGGTCAGCGACACAGGTCAGCGACACAGGTCGGCGACACAGGTCAGCGACACAGGTCAGCGACACAGGTCGGCGATACAGGTCAGCGACACAGGTCGGCGATACAGGTCGGCGATACAGGTCAGCGACACAGGTCAGCGATACAGGTCAGCGACACAGGTCAGCGACACAGGTCGGCGACACAGGTCAGCGACACAGGTCAGCGATACAGGTCAGCGACACAGGTCAGCGACACAGGTCAGCGACACAGGTCAGCGACACAGGTCAGCGACACAGGTCAGCGACACAGGTCAGCGACACAGGTCGGCGACACAGGTCAGCGACACAGGTCGGCGACACAGGTCAGCGACACAGGTCAGCGACACAGGTCGGCGACACAGGTCAGCGACACAGGTCAGCGACATAGGTCAGCGATACAGACCAGCGACACAGGTCAGCGACACAGGTCGGCGACACAGGTCAGCGACACAGGTCAGCGACACAGGTCAGCGACACAGGTCAGGACGGTCGGCGATACAGGTCAGCGACATACAGGTCAGCGACACAGGTGCGACATAGGTCAGCGATACAGGTAGCGACGGTCAGCGACACAGGTCAGCGACACAGGTCGGCGACACAGGTCAGCGACACAGGTCAGCGACACAGGTCAGCGACATAGGTCAGCGCCGGTGGGCGAGCCGACACACACTGTCGCGCGCCCGCTTGTGGCTGCGCTCCTTCCCCCGACAAGGAGATCGGCGAGGCGTTCGGCGTGGAGGTCGGTGGGGAGGTCAGCGAGGTCAGTGGGGAGGTCGGTGTGGAGGTCGGCGATGAAGTTGGAGAGGTCGGCGAGAAGGTTAGCGAGGAGGTCAGGAAGGTTAGCGAGGAGGTCGGCGAACAGGTCAGTGAGGAGATTGGCGAAGGGTTCGGCGGGAGGTTCGGCGCAGCGTTCACGATGTGACTCGGCGGCAAAAACGTCGCGTCCGAACGGAATCCCAGACAATTTGATGATGGGATGGTGGGAGTCGTGTGGTGTGACGTTGTGAGAAATGTTGGTGTGACGTTCTCACGCATGTTGAGGCGACGTCGTGAGGCGTGTGATGTGACGTTGTGAGGCGTGTTCATGTGACGTTGTCAGGAGTGTTGATGTGACGGTGTGAGGCGTGTTGATGTGACGCTGTGAGGCGTGTTGATGTGACGTTGTGAGTCGTGTTGATATGACGTTGTGAGACGTGTTGATGTTACGGTGTGAGGCGTGTTGATGTGGCGTTGTGCGGCGTGTTGATGTGACGGTGTGAGACGTGTTGATGTTATGCTGTGGTGCGCGTTGATGTTATACCGTGATGCATGTGATGTGACGTTGTAAGTCACATGTCATGATATTGTGAGTCATGTGCTGTGACGTTGTGATGTGTACGATGTGATGTTGTGAGGCGTGTTAACGTGGCGTTGAGACATGCTGATGTGTCCTTGTGAGCCGTGTACGGCCGCTCGGGTATTGGTAGACACGGAGCTCGACAGAGTCGGGACCGTGGTGCCGTTGTGAAGCCTGGACACGGCATGTCCAGCCTCAGTATGTCACGACATAAGAATATAACCCAGGATTTATTGTCGCCTCGTTGATTAAATGCACAATGCATGCATTCACCCGTAGATAATCATTTTTGTGCATGCACCCATGCTCACGCCCTGCAGGGAACGGCCACACTGTCGGCTGAAACTCATCAACAACGCACAAGCGTAACTTCAGCCATTTCCAGCCGTGATCATGCTGACTGTACCGTGTACTTGTCGTCCATTAAAGTACCATTAAAGACCGTGTACTTGTCGTCGTGATTGAAATGTAACGCCTAATGGGAAACATTACACTCACTCCTGCAGCTGCTGCACCACCTGGCTTCTCACCATGCCGCACGGGATGCCGCGCGCAATGGCTAGTCATTAAACTCCGTGTAATGTTGAAATCCCCATCCCTATCAATACGATGCCCTATCTGTCACAAACCGTACATAGCTATAATAAGGGTATAGCTGCAAAATGCAGCTATACCCTTATTCTCATTGGCTGTCACCAATGACCCTCAGGGACGAATAGCCTAGGGGTAAGTTGCTCGTCTCGCAATCGAAAGGTTGTGAGTTCGAGTCTCACCTGTCGCTACTCTTCGCCCGCGACCAATCGGCGTGAGAGATTGGCGATGCTACATGCCTCAACGGTCGATGTGTCGTAAAGCCAATAACCAACCAACCAACCAATGACCCTCGGTCGAAAAATGGTGGAAACTGCGAGTGCCAATCCCGGAGGCCACCGCCGAGGGCCCCTGCAGCAGAGCATGCTCGTCGTGTTGGGCCCGGCCCCAGAACCGTGCATCCTCTGCAGCTCGCCGCAGTACCGTCCCGGTCTGATTCGATGTGTGACCCCAGACGGACACGTGCAATGGCTGCTTTGCTCATGCTTCAGTGATAAAAGGAGATCTGCAAACCTTGTGCACCCAAGTCAGGCCTATCCTCTCAGGCATTCCGATTGTCGTCCCTGGATTGTTAGACTGCCGGGCTCCCTTCATTAGGTTCGGTAGTCAGTAGACTAAATACTGCGCACAAAGTCCACCAAACGAACCTGCCATTTTCACTAACAGTGCCGCCTTACAGGCGGGGCTTTGTGAGGAACCGTGAGGAACCTCGAGGACCCCTCGATCCGGCTGGGCTCGACCTCTCGACATCAATTGCTTTAGAAAAGACCGGCCTACTTCGCCTGAGTAACGAATTTCCCCACCACGTCGCCTGGTTCGAGGTTCACCTGAATGGAAAAGGTATGTGTGCGAAACCCCGGCTACGTTGCCAAGACCGCAACACTAACTACCGGCAGGTCTTCCCAACTTTCACAGCTGTAATGGCAGGCGCCTTTAGAGCCACTCTTCAAAGACTACTCTTTTCAATTCATACGGTGCGCCCCGATTCTTATTTAGGAAAGCAGTGCACTTTCTAATATGAACCTTGTTGGCAGCGACGTGCTCTTTAGCCTGATTCCACATTATGGACAATTTAGCTCAGATCTGCATAATTTATAGCACAGCTAATCTTAGCATCTTCAGCAGAGATCCTATTCTTTATGTCCATTGCGTTGAGCATCGCCAGTTCGGTCTTAACCGGATGACTAATTGAATTTAAGACCGCAATGAGCATTATTACATACAAGAATTAAAAGGTGTAGCCTTCGCTCATTGATGAAAAAAACCTCTAATGACGTCAACAAGATTGTTTTGTATTCGCGCTGCCACTTCTCTTGAGCCGCAATTTGTCAATTTGTTTTGAGGAAGGGAAACCCGAATATATACTGCTCTTGTTGATGTTATTTGAGTCTTCTTCCAGCAATGAGCAAAAACAAAATCATTCACTTAATTTAACCGGATGAACTCGTATGTTTTAGCAGCATGCTCACGATGAATGTCTTCTGTCATTGCCGTTCTTGATACTCTGATAATTGCTTACCATTCGTGAAAAGCAATATCGTGTAAGTGCACGAATGGTATCGTTGATATTAAACGCAAATCGTGCGCAACGATTTACGGTACCTTGTTTCGCATCAAATAACGAGTAAAATATTGACACCTGAACATCCTGCCGGTGTCAAACTATTGTTAACTTGCGAAAGAAACTTCCTTCCAACACATATTTTCTAATATCTGCACAAGAAAGTTCGAATCCACTATGCTAATTGATTTAACATAATCCACATGCAATGTATAATTGTGCAATTATACAATGTTTGTTTTGTTCTACGGGCACAGTCATTCGAGGCCAGAGCGTTAGAAGTTTCTACGGGCGGCCCCCACCTTCCTGCCCCTTTCCCACCCCCTCCTAACGTGGACCAATTATGGGCTAAATCAGCAACTCATTAGGCTGAATACAGAATCTCAGGCTTCTGTTAACTCAGTCTGGATGATTATGCCAGGATAATTATTCCCGTCGAATGGTCGCCATTTTTGAAAACAGTGAAAAGTTGTGCTGAAGTTCACTGGAAACGATAGCCGTCTGGAAATGTACAACTTAATAGCGTGCAGATGATTGCAGTTGATCCAGTTTTTCTCGGCTGTGGAGCTCGGAATTGACATTCCCGTGATGCCTTGCTGTATCGTGCTTTATTTCGGCTTCTACTTTTGCCAGCGCAATAAAGTCACACATAATCGGTGCGCACGTACATATCGACGGCAGGTATAGCTCATACATCGCCTAATGCCGAACACAGCAGGGTTTAAGAAAGTGAAGCTAATTGCAAGTGCCCGAGTTCGTTGGCGTTGTCGTCTTCCGATCTACATTCAATTATATCTTTTCAGTTTTACTTTTCAATATAAATTTGGTCAGAATTCTTGCTGGAGTAGCTGTATGATCCAGGATCTCATTGCAAAGCGGAGCTTGCTGCATGAACCATGGCCCCACCATCTGATCCATGAATTCCAGTTCAACGGCAAAATGTTGACCGAGAGTTTAACGTGCCGTCAGTGCACCGACACAGCCGCCCGGTAGCTCGTCCCCGGCCTTATCGGGCCAGCTGCCAACCGACACTCCCGGCCGGGAGCTAAATGCGAAAGCGTGAAGCGCCGTGAACATTATCTTGCAAGGACGACGGAGACCAGTGCAAGCCAGTGTTCTAGCCAACTGAGCTGCCGGGGTGATTTCTTCGCCAGCTTACGGCATTCCAAATTGATGCGTGGTCACTATGTCGCGGAAGTTATCCATCTATCGTCAGCGTTTGTTGTCATCTGGTCTGGTCATCTTGTGATTTGGTTTTCACCCTACCCCGCACCATCTTTCTGCTGCGCAGTTTTGCATGCCTGGCAGGCTGTTTCTATTATGGACGCCACATAGCCAGCAGCGGTTGATGGCCCCCTGAACCCAAATAATCAAGGAATCAATGAAATTGTTTGTATTAAATTCTAGCGAAGTATTCTTATTAGTTCCATAGAATGTTTGAGGCTACCAGGATATAAAATAGTTTCTTGATTCCCTTATCATTCTCAGCATTTGACAGCACATTTGACAGCACCTAGAAGCGCGCCCTAGTTTGGCAGCACCTCTGGAAACGCACCCGGGTTCGTGCACCTAAAAGAGATCATTTTTGTGTGGTAAGTTTCGAGGATGTGCTGGGTGCTGAGTAAATAGCCCGCAATGACACGTCCAGCATATGGCCGACATCTGTACGAGTGCCGGCAATTCCGCGCGACCTGCGGCAAACGTGGTGTACGCCAGAACAGGAAATCAACTCAGGCATGAAAGCACATCGTCTGATCTCCATCTACTCGAGAAATGCATCGCTTCGGATCTCGCTTCCCGTAAGTCGGCAGCGATCGGAATGAATTCGTCTGTGAAAGGTCTGGTTTCAAAGGACAATTCGAGCTCTTGCTGATAACCGATAACTCGCCGCCGTGCGAGCTAGCCCCAATGCCTGCGCTCCCTGCATACTAAGCCTACAGCATGTCATCATTGAACATGTTCAAGCGCAGAAAGCTCTTGTTCAGATCGCCGCTCAGAAAGGTCTGTTCTGAGGGCACCTGCTCGCACGCGAATGATCAAAGGCCGGCCGGCTCGCCCTGAAGCCCAAATAGCACACGAGGGATCCTTCACTTCGCCCACAATACACTGCTTGGACTACATATACTGGACTATATATACTATAACAATATACTGGCGAGGCTTCACGACACACGTGATGCCCTTCACATTTTCAATTCGGTAATTTGCTCAGCTGTCATCATTTTTTACCAACAAGAGTGACCATATCACAAACCTGGCGTCAGATTGTGCTTCTGAACAGCACACCACAGCTACAACAGCCCATGGTTCCTGTTCAGTGCATGTCACTACCTGAAGCCCTAGCACAAGCGTGGTGCAGGAAACGGTTTGCTACGCCTTGACTGGATCAGAACTACCGTACGAAATTGCGGCATGAGCTAAGCACAATCGATTTTGTCCATTTTAGAAAGGCTTGCACTTATATCGACTGAAATCATTTTCAACTCACGCATTGTATCCGCGTCTTCTCAGAACATGTCAAACTGGATAGAGTCAACGATAACATCACCATACACTTCTCTTCTTATAAAGCGGTACCTCGATACTTATAAAGCGGTACGCTTCTGCTTTGATTTCCTGGCTTTTCCTGATCTCGCTCGTCCGTGTCTCTGAGTCGGCTCAGCTACTGTCCTCCCAGCGGGGGGGCGGCTGACCGTCTTCGCATGTACCCGTCGAAGCTCGAGGCTAGTTCTCTTGGTTTCTGCGTATCATATTGTTTGTCCTACTGTCGCTGCCAGTCGGGTCCGTCCGTCTGTGCCTCCTCCACACGCCTCCACACGACAACCGCACACCCAGTCTTCCTCCTCCACACGACAACCGCACAGTCAGTCTTCCTCCTCCACACGACAACCGCACGGTCAGTCTTCCTCCTCCACACGACAACCACACGGCCAGTCTTCCTCCTCCACACGACAACCGCACACCCAGTCTTCCTCCTCCACACGACAACCGCACGGTCAGTCTTCCTCCTCCACACGACAACCGCACGGTCAGTCTTCCTCCTCCACACGACAACCGCACGGTCAGTCTTCCTCCTCCACACGACAACCGCACACCCAGTCTTCCTCCTCCACACGACAACCGCACACCCAGTCTTCCTCCTCCACACGACAACCGCACGGTCAGTCTTCCTCCTCCACACGACAACGCACACGCCAGTCTTCCTCCTCCACACGACAACCGCACGGTCAGTCTTCCTCCTCCACATGACAACCGCACACCCAGTCTTCCTCCTCCACACGACAACCACACGGTCAGTCTTCCTCCTCCACACGACAACCGCACGGTCAGTCTTCCTCCTCCACACGACAACCGCACGGTCAGTCTTCCTCCTCCACACGACAACCACATGGTCAGTCTTCCTCCTCCACACGACAACCGCACACCCAGTCTTCCTCCTCCACATGACAACCGCACACCCAGTCTTCCTCCTCCACACGACAACTGCACACCCAGTCTTCCTCCTCCACACGACAACCGCACGGTCAGTCTTCCTCCTCCACACGACAACCCCACCCAGTCTTCCCCTCCACACAACCACGGTCAGTCTTCCTCCTCCACACGACAACTGCACGGTCAGTCTTCCTCCTCCACACGACAACCGCACACTCAGTCTTCCTCCTCCACACGACAACCGCACGGTCAGTCTTCCTCCTCCACACGACAACCGCACGGTCAGTCTTCCTCCTCCACACGACAACCGCACACCCAGTCTTCCTCCTCCACACGACAACCGCACACCCAGTCTTCCTCCTCCACACGACAACCGCACACCCAGTCTTCCTCCTCCACACGACAACCGCACGGTCAGTCTTCCTCCTCCACACGACAACCGCACGGTCAGTCTTCCTCCTCCACACGACAACCGCACGGTCAGTCTTCCTCCTCCACACGACAACCGCACGGTCAGTCTTCCTCCTCCACACGACAACCACACGGTCAGTCTTCCTCCTCCACACGACAACTGCACGGTCAGTCTTCCTCCTCCACACGACAACCGCACAGGTCAGTCTTCCTCCTCCACACGACAACCACACGGTCAGTCCTCCTCCTCCACACGACAACCGCACTTCAGTCTTCCTCCTCCACATGACAACTGCATGGTCAGTCTTCCTCCTCCACACGACAACCACACGGTCAGTCTTCCTCCTCCACACGACAACCACACGGTCAGTCTTCCTCCTCCACACGACAACCGCACACTCAGTCTTCCTCCTCCACATGACAACCGCACACCCAGTCTTCCTCCTCCACACGACAACCACACGGTCAGTCTTCCTCCTCCACACGACAACCGCACACCCAGTCTTCCTCCTCCACACGACAACCACACGGTCAGTCTTCCTCCTCCACATGACAACTGCATGGTCAGTCTTCCTCCTCCACATGACAACCGCACACCCAGTCTTCCTCCTCCACACGACAACCACACGGTCAGTCTTCCTCCTCCACACGACAACTGCACACCCAGTCTTCCTCCTCCACACGACAACCACATGGTCAGTCTTCCTCCTCCACACGACAACCGCACACCCAGTCTTCCTCCTCCACACGACAACCACACGGTCAGTCTTCCTCCTCCACATGACAACTGCACACCCAGTCTTCCTCCTCCACACGACAACCACACGGTCAGTCTTCCTCCTCCACATGACAACCGCACGGTCAGTCTTCCTCCTCCACACGACAACTGCATGGTCAGTCTGCGTTAGTTCCTCCTCCACATGATACTTGTAGGAACAGGCGATGAGAAACAAGGAGAGGACACCGTAACATAAAACGTTCGATAGTAAGTGGGGTGTGGCAGTGGTCACAGACGAGAGGGGACGCTTCGGGTGATCAAGTAGCAATGGGTGATACTATTACGACGCATTCTAGGTCGTGCCAGAACTATTTCAAATACTCTCTTTTTTACCCGTCGGCCAATGGTTCAGATTTTGTTTGCTGGGGAACCGGCGATGGCGTGTTGGTTGTTCCCACCGTTTCTAAAGCACGGACCGTTGGAGGAAGTTAAGAACTGAAAGCGAGTCAGAAAGCGGACATGAACAGACGAGGGGAAGTGGAAACGTTAAACTACTAATGGATGTGCTAATCGATCTGCTTTTTCGTTTCCGGCTATCTCACAATTCCCGGGCATCCACAGTAAACGGAAATCGCCTTTCGAATATTTCCTCGGCAGATCCTGTATTTCACATGCAATACGAGACGTGGTGTCCTAATATTGCTTCCAGTGCAGACCTAGAGTCGCAACAAAAACCATCTTGGATAATTTGTGGAGAGTGATGTGGTGCAGCGCACTGTGGACGAGAGCCGTCCCAGCTGTAGAAACTGACGTCGAAACTTGAAGACGTGCTTGCCTCATCACACCACATCACGACACATCACGACACATCACACCACACCACATCACACCACATCACGACACATCACACCACATCACGGCACATGCAGCGCCAGTACTTTTTTTCCATCCGGGGGCCATCAGTATGAATAAACACATATCCAGTCATAAGGTCATAAAGTCGCAAAGTGTTCAGACCTAATAAGAGCCACAAGGGCCAACCCTGGTTAAGTCCGTGAAGTGAAGACGCCATAACCCTGACAAAAAGACACTCATCATCCCATCCAACACCACGTCGATAATTCAAAAGCATCCATCCACCAACAGCCACACACTTATCGATGTCTATCTACCTTACCCATCCAGCCCTATTCACTCCATCTCTTGTAGCACATGTGACTTGAGTGCCGTACCAATAACTTTCGCACGTTGATTAGTCTAACCTGAATGATGCTTCATATACAATAGTGTACATAGGACATCGTTCAGACCTGATCCAGCCCTTGAGTTATTTTATACATGTCAATCATATCACCCTTTAATCTCCTATACTTGAGTCAAAAGATAGATAATGTCATAAGTATTTCCACAAACTATAAGTTACCTAGTCCGCTGATGAGCCTAGTGGCTTCTCGCCGCACTCTAATTCTAGCATATCTATATCTTTTTCTGAGTAGGGGCTCCATGCCTGTACAGAATATTCTAAGTGTGGTCGCACATAGGCTATGTGCGACATTTCCATGACTTCCTTGCTCTTATGCCTCACACTCCTGTCAATGATTCCCAGCATTCTCATTGCCCTGCTCCTTGCTGTGCACGAGACCGAGAAGGATATCTGAAGCCGTTCTTCGATTTCATGATTTTAAAGCAGAATCTTGGGCTTAGAGCAGAGGAAAAAGAGAGTGTGGAGTGGACCCGTCGCTTTGAGGAGGGTGGAACCACAGCGCGACGGATCCAGCACATTTTGTAATCGTCATATATGGTACTTGAATCGTCCCGTGCCAGTCGCGTGGAAACCTCGAGACCGTGGAAACCTCACGATGGCGACCGTGAGAAGTGCGTGCAGTCGCGAGAAGTGACGAGTTCCAGGAATGGCTGTGCTGAGGTTGAGCTTCGATGCCGGTCAGCGCCTCCTTGGCACGACCACTGCGCGTTCGGGTGGTGCTGGCCCGATGGATTCTGTCCCGCTGCCTGAGGCGATCGGCCTCTCTACTGATGTGTGCTTGCATCTCGCTTGTGCACTGCTGTCATTGCCGAATTCGACGGAGCGTCATCGACGATTAATTCCATTTCATCTTCTGGCAGGCCACTTTCGATGAAGTAGTAATGCGGCGTAGTTCGCCCGCGGTGAAGCATCCGCAAGGTCGTGAGCATGGGAGCGCGAGGATAACGAGGACGGCAGGTGCATATCGGATCGACGTGAACCAAAACATATCATTGTGTTATTTGGGAGGCCGCTCCGGAAGTGAAGTGGTTCTCACTAATCAAACTTTTAGCTACGATTCATTAGCAAAGTTCGGGAGTGCTATTTGACACTTGCGCATAAAGGGGATAGCATCGCGGGCCCCTGAATAGTCGTCCCCTCCAGATTGCCTGAGGGATAGCATGGCAGACCTCTGAACATGACGTCCCCCATCGACAGATGGTCTCCGGGATAGAATTGCGGACCTATTAATATGTGATCCCCTGTAACCAAGGGGCGGGGATGGCCGAGTGGTTAAGGTGTTGGGCTATGGGTACCAAAGGTCCCGGGTTCGACTCTAGCGCCACTCAGGACATTTCCCAATCCCGACGGCCCACCGGCGAAACAGTGTGGGCGGCGCCATTAGCCGTGAATGTGCATAAAGTGTGTCGTGAACCAACCAATAAACAAACAAACCATGTCACCAAGTGGTCGGCACAGGTAGGTGACAGCACTGGGCGAGCTGTGAGAAAGGTTTCGGGTTCGATTCCCGGACCGGCGCGCCTCTTTGACAGGCACTGGGGGGTATCACGCACAGCTCGAAGGCTGTCGTGTCGTAGCGTTGTGCGACACGATGCGGATCTCTCGGTTCTACTTGACTGACTAGGCTGAGAGGAAAAATCATCCCTTGTTCGGACAACTTGGGCGGTGGAGGCAAGGTGAGCACGGGCTCTGATCCCGACGTCACTCGAGCAAGCCACTTTGTCAAAATCTTACCATCCAAAACAGACATCGAACGTGGCAAGTTCATCTGTTCTGAAGTTATTTTCAGTTGCCAAAGCCCATCGTCTAATTTGCCACAATTTTCCCTTCGCAGATACTAGGAAACGTGTGTGGCGGGAAGATATTATCCAACTCCCACTACAAATAAATAGTTTCCCACCACTAAAAGTGGAGGACCAGCCGACCTCTGTAATCTCTTTCTCTGCTGTCATACACGTGAAACCGTACGCTTTCACGGGCGTGGGCGTCCATGTGCCATTTGCATTACTGGAACACTTTGAGTCCCACTGTCGAGGTCGTATGGGCGGCCCAGACGAACTTAAGCAGGATCAAGGTGGCTGGCGCAAATTGCTTGGCCCAGTGGCAACAACTGTAGAATTGGCATTGTTTTGCCTACTTCATCAAAGTTGTTTTCCTCAGTTGGTCAACCTGAAAGTCAGCCGAATAAAGAAAACTCAGTTGGATATGAGCGAAATGCGTACTTACCTTCTCCAATAGGCACGCCAGTGGTGTTACTGGCATTGTTTCAGCATCAATATTCCCGACAATGGACATTTTAGCAACTCTTAAGCGGATCTTGCAAATAGGGTGACAATAAGGGACGCGCTGAGTGCAACGCCAAGTCAGTACGACCTGGACCGCGCAGAGCTCAGAGCTGGGAAGGTGCCTAAAATATCTGTCCACTGGTTTGTCCTGTTATACGCAGAACTCCACAATGAAGGAAAGGAAAATAGTGCAACCAAAAAAGATATTGGTAATTCTATTGAGTTGAAGGTAGTTGAAGTTGGGTGTACATCATGAGCTATTCCATTGAGCGAGGGTGGAAGTGCGCTTCTAGAATGTACGTTATAAAGGCTGCTCAAGTGAAAGCACTTCCGCCTCCAAGGGACCCTACATTGGCAGCCTGAAATGGAACTTATTGGAAATGAAGACGTGAAGAAGATTTTAATATCTACGGTTGATGCTCATAACGGTCCACTTCAGCTGTCGTCGAGCTGGTCAACTCCGGCCAAAATAATGACAAGTTCCAACAAGAGTCGTGATGTTTATTTGTTGCGGAAACTGACATTTCTCTGCAGTCTGAGTAGGTCGCCGGGAAATAAATTGACGATGGCATCTGCTACAGATAATTGCAAATATGGAAGTTTCGCATTAGCTTTATACTTTTTATTTTTAGGAATTCAAGATTAATATATGCAGCTGAAATTGTTATCGTAGTTTGGGTCATGCACGGTGCAAATACGGACTAATTAAGACATCGAAAACTACCGTCTGGTGTACAAGTGGAATTGAATATTGCTGTCAAAATACATATTTTTCAATAGACGATTGCGTGGGAAAATTTGACAATTAGTATAAGCCTAGAATACCATAGGAGTAGTGGGGCATTCGCCGTAGCAAATGTGTATATACAGGGTGGCATGCCACACCGGTCGGATTCGACCAGTAGATTGCTGCGGCTAGAAATAGCCAAATTATTGCACTAATTATTAACGGGTTCAAATTCGAGGAGTGTTGTCATTTTCGAAAGAGGTTAGGTTAGGCTGGGTTAGGTTTCGAAATGTCTGTCGACTTCCCCGTTCCGAAAACCCCGGGTACGCCGCCACTCGCCATGCGGAAGTTACATCCAGACCCACATCTCTGGTGGAAGAGCACTCCAGCATGGCAACCGCAATGCATGTTGACGTCCGTCGCCGACGTAATGTAGCGGCGACCGGAAGGAGACAAGATGACCAGTTCGTCACAATTAGTCACAGTTAGTCACAGTTCGTCGCAACGCTCCCAGACATCGAGGAGGCTGGGGCAGTGCGGAACTTCGCAGGATTCCGTGTGCAATCTGGAAGGAATTCATGGGCTGGCGAAGACAAAGGAGCAGTAAAGCAATTTAATTATATCGGCAGTATAGAGCAGTATCATAATATGACAACAGTGATGATGTTGCGTACATGAGTACAACCGTACCGACAGCGAGTTGGCGTGACTATTGGCTATGAACTGGCTGATGAACTAATCCGAATGTACACACGTTAGTTCTGCGCCCTTGCGGCAGAAGTGTGCACTTTTAGTCACACACTCATCCAATAGGTGCACCAAGCATTATACAATATACAACAAAATATTATCAGAAGGTTGTAAACAATGATGCGGTACTATTGATGAAATCTTGCGGCGTGCTATAATTCGTTCATGACAAAAAAAACACTGAATTGGCTTCGTGACCATTATAGGCGCAATTACCATATGATTTCCAGAATTGTTGGCTGAATGCATTTTGCAACAAAAGTAGTGGCGTGAGCACACATGCTACTTTCGTTGTAAGTATTTGTCCAAATGATATGCCTTCGTTCTGTGCTGGAGTTTCATTGAAGTGTCTTTCATCCCAATATGCTGCTTGCTTTCCGTCACATCAATATGATTTCAAGCAAGCATTTTGGGAAGTTATTTTGGACAAATATGTTCAACCAGATGGCGGCATTTGCAAACTTGTGATTCACTGTACATTCTGAGAAGGTTCAAGTCTTCAACTCAGGACAATCCAGTCCGCAAAATCGAGCCATCCAGAATATACCTTCGGTCGTGACCACGCTGGACTTTTTTTCCGCCACGTCAAGACCTATTCTTCCTACAGACACACTGCTAAATGGGCGGCGGCAAAGCAGCACGCACCACCACACACCAGTTACTGCGTCACCGCTTGTTAGCGGTGCCGGCATGCTGAGGCCTGCAGTGACCCTTTAGCCCGCGCGGGGGTGGCAACTGTCGCCTGTTGACATTGCCGGAGTCAGTACCGGTTGCGCGCGTTACTTGACGCATTACCCCCTCCCCCCATCCCACGCCTACAGGCAGTCCGGCTAAAATATTCCATGCCAAAGTTCTTCCACGAGTGATGTGCATGACGTGGATGACGTGACTGGCTTGTGGCGACCAATAGCGCGCGTCTCGCTGATGGTGACGCGCCAAAGATTGCCCCAGAAGGAACGCCAGTCAGCGGTGGACGGCGGCCACTGGGGAACCAGGCTGGGGTGGAGGGTGGCCACTGGGGAGCCAGGCTGGGGTGGAGGGTGGCCACTGGGGAGCCAGGCTGGGGTGGAGGGTGGCCACTGGGGAGCCAGGCTGGGGTGGAGGGTGGCCACTGGGTAGCCAGGCTGGGGTGGAGGGTGGCCACTGGGGAGCCAGGCTGGGGTGGAGGGTGGCCACTGGGGAGCCAGGCTGGGGTGGAGGGTGGCCACTGGGTAGCCAGGCTGGGGTGGAGGGTGGCCACTGGGGAGCCAGGCTGGGGTGGGGAGCGGCCACTGGGGAGCCAGGCTGGGGTGGGGAGCGGCCACTGGGGAGCCAGGCTGGGGTGGAGGGTGGCCACTGGGGAGCCAGGCTGGGGTGGGGGGCGGCCACTGGGGAGCCAGGCTGGGGTGGAGGGCGGCCACTGGGGAGCCAGGCTGGGGTGGGGGGCGGCCACTGGGGAGCCAGGCTGGGGTGGAGGGTGGCCACTGGGGAGCCAGGCTGGGGTGGGGAGCGGCCACTGGGGAGCCAGGCTGGGGTGGGGAGCGGCCACTGGGGAGCCAGGCTGGGGTGGAGGGTGGCCACTGGGGAGCCAGGCTGGGGTGGAGGGTGGCCACTGGGGAGTCAGGCTAAACACTAGGCGAATCCGTGTGGAATCCATTGGGAGACGAGATGCGCCACCAGAGCACACGCTGCCACACAGGGACGACAGTGCGCGTCGTCCACTCACCTCGGGCCGTTGGACCCTTTCTGTTCTTCTCCAGCCGCTTGGTGGCGATGGCCTCCAAGCGTACCCGCGCGGCGGGATACTCCTGCGGAGCAAAAACCGATGCTAAAAACGCGACCTGTCGGTGCGTGGCGGCTGGCGCATTTGCGCGGCGGCGCCCGCTTTGTCCGGGGTGCGATCGCTTCTGCGCATTGCGATAATGTCCGTCGTCAGCCTTCCGGCAAAACAGAGAGCTTAGGAGAATGGACGGCAGCGACGGCGACAGCTAATGTCATACATCGCAATGCGCTGCGTCAGCGACAACAAGCGAGGTCGGCCATTGTCGGATCACCGTTCACGGATGCGCTTCCAGTCAGCGGTGTCATCGGAGCGATAGCGCTGACAGGCTAATGAGCGTCGGGGACTTTCCAACCTAACCACACGTTCCAGTCTCCAGGCTGAATGTTGAGGCACTGCACGCATGTTGAATGCTGCCACATAGTCGCTGCCACGGTAGTCGCTACCATATAGTCGCCGCCACATAGTCGCTGCCACATAGTCGCTACTACATAGTCGCTGCCACATAGTCGCTGCCACACAGTTGCTGCTATATAGTCGCTGCCACGTAGTTTAAAAAAAATTGTATCCGAGTTGTTGCTGAGCGGGTTTGGAACCAGGGTTGCATTGCTAAGCAGAGCTTGTTGCGTAAACCCTGGGCCCACCACTCAATCCACGAATTCATGTTCAACGGCAGAATTTTGATCGAAAGTTTAACGTGCCGTCAATGCACCGACACGGCCGCCCGGTAGCCCGTCCCCGGCCTTATCGCGCCAGCTGCCAACTGACACTCCCGGCCGGGGGCTAAATGCGGGCGCGCGAAGCGACTCGAACCCTGCGTTGCCAAGACAGGGGAGACCAGTACAGGCCAGCGCTCCAACCAACTGAGCTACCGGGGCGGCAAAGGTAGTCACTGCCACATAGTCGCTGCCACACAGTGGTTACCACACAGTCACTGTCACACTGTCACATCGTTGCCACACAGTCACAACGTTCTTCCTAATGGGTGCCCGAATGAGTGACACGGATCTTTGAAGTTCATTCTTCCATACAGCGCTCAAACTGTGAATGGCGAATAATGCGCGGCCGTGTGCAAATAATTGACGTCAAATTATCGTCACAACATTCGTTTGCAGCCGGAGGAGCCGTTCACTATCGGCCGGAAATTCCTGTGTTTGGCACGCGTCCATTTCTGAACAGCACACCATCCAAGACTGATTTGATTGAATTATTTAGTATTTGAGCTCAAGGATGCATCAACTGCTGCTGGTTAGGTAGCGCCCAGCACACGATCCGAGACGACCTGGCTTGATCAAGGCCATTGTTGTGCGCGTGTCCCATGTGCGGAGCGCGGGCCGTGGTTTATGGTTATGGCACCACGGACGCACGACCCACTCCCGACTGTTCGCCGCGACAGAGCCAGTCGCGTCAGGGCAAGGCTCAAAATAACAGCGGGCATAGTCAGACTGTGTACAGTGGCCATGATATATCAGTGCATAGCCAGCAGACAGCGACGACTCGGCGTGCACCACCACGGCCATCCGTCTCTACCTACACGAAAACAGTGTGGTGTGCTTACCTTGAGAACGTCCCACATGTCCTTCTTGGTGAGGACGAACAGATCGCTGTAGCCGACCGACCTCACAGAGGCCGTGCGCCGGTTACCTGCAACCAGGAGGCGGTCGGTGCGACACGTGACACGCACGCGAGCCGACTCCCAGCCACCTCTCTTGGGACGGGGCGATTCTTCCGCCGAACCGGAATCTGTGTAGGTTTCGCTCGGTGGAACTAGGAGCGGTCAACTGGGAGTTGACCTTGCTGGCGTGAGGTCAACACAACTTCCTGGCAAAATCGTTCGAATGCAGAAACGAACTGAAGAAGACTGGCCGGGAAGGTATACGGATAGGCGTCGTTAGCATGGTTGTCGGGAGGTTGGAAAATGTGCTGTAAGGTGGCAGCGTCAAAACTGGAAGACACGCCAACGCACGAAATGGTATATATGGACCATTGCCCTGATCAGATGCTGGTAATTGACCTGCCCGTGTACATTTTGCCACACTCGGTACTGCAGTGGGACAGGCGACATGAGTTGCGACAACTCGTATCGCTTCCAAACTGAGAGTGCTGGCGACATAAAGCACGAGGTGCTATGCCTGACGAGGTCGTGCGTCCGACACCGTACTGGTGGGCTCCGAGTTAACGCATTGTCTAGGTGCGCACTGTCTGTTCGGCATCACTGCTGGGCATCCACCAAACCAGCCACTGCTGGGCATCCAGCCATTGCCGAAGGCGATTGCCTAGAACACGGACGACAAGGGAGCGCCGAAGGCCCGGTTATCACCCTGTAAAGGCTTACCACGGGGTGATAAGCCTTCACAGGCTTATCACCCTGTGAAGAGATAAGCGCCCTTCAATGTCGAGAGGAGCTGGAGCTCCTCTCGAGATTGCCGCTCCTGCGATCGAGTCACTCGGCGCACCTTTTACCGACCTGACACACCTTCCATGTGGGACAGGTGCCCTTCGTTTTTCTGGGCCTTCTTCCTCAATCATTCAATACGTCACTTCACCGATCATCGAATTCACGTTGTGTATGGTAATCACTGACGTAGATATTGTATCGGAGGAAGTGACAGGAGGGAGAGAGAGAGGAGACCATTTCGTCCATTGTTTCTCTCATAGGGAAAGGCTAGTCTCAGCACGCCTGTCCGTCTCGACCGCGATCAACGACAGGCATCGGGGCGGGGATGGCCGAGTGGTTAAGGTGTCGGGCTATGGGTACCAAAGGTCCCGGGTTCGACTCTAGCGCCACTCAGGACATTTCCGAATCCCGCGGCTCACCGGCGAAACAGTGTGGGCGGCGCCATTAGCCGTGAATGTGCATAAAGTGTGTCGTGAACCAACCAGTAAGCAAACAAACAAACGACAGGCATCAGGGGACTCGTGCAGCGAAAATAACTGTGTCGGGATCAATGTGCACCCAAATAGCCGAAACGCGGGCAGAGCTTGGCATAGTTTTTGGCGCTTCCCCAACCAACGCCACGGTGTAAAACATTTGAGATATCGTGTCAGGTCGCTGATTTATGGTGGAGTAAGACGGAGACATGACTGGCCATTTTTCCGCCCAAATCCTGAGTTATCGGCAATTAACCTAACTTACTGCGCTCAATGCATCAATGATGGATGTGGTAGGGGGATAGCAACTCACATAAATGTCATTGATCTTTCAAAGGCCATCCAGATCCATGGCCATCTAGCTTGACTTCAAATGAGCTTTGTGGAGTTGGGAGTAATTCCAGGATAAATGTGCATACGAAAGCTGAATTTGGAATCAAATTTTCAATGCAGCCACCGAACACACCCATCAACTCACTACAACTATTCTCACACCCCAGTCGCTCACTACAACAATCTCTCACCACACCTGGTTGCTCACTACAACAATCGCTCACCTCACCCAGTCGCTCACTACAACAATCTCTCATCACACCCAGTCGCTCACTACAACAATCTCTCATCGCACCCAGTCGCTCACTATAGTCACTCATCACACCCCAGCCACTCGCTACAACAATCGCTCACCACACCAAGTCGCTCACTACAACAATCCCTCACCACACCCCAGTCACTCGCTACAACAATCGCTCACCACACCAAGTCGCTCACTACAACAATCCCTCACCACACCCCAGCCACTCGCTACAACAATCGCTCACCACACCCAGTCGCTCACTACAACAATCCACACCCAGTCGCTCACTACAGACTCACCACACCCCAGTCACTCGCTACAACAATCGCTCACCACACCCAGTCGCTCACTACAACAATCTCTCACCACACCCAGTCGCTCACTACAACAATCGCTCACCACACCCAGTCGCTCACTACAACAATCGCTCACCACACCCCAGTCACTCGCTACAACAATCGCTCACCACACCCAGTGCTCACTACAACAATCCTCACCACCCCAGTCGCTCACTATAACAATCGCTCACCACACCCCAGCCACTCGCTACAACAATCGCTCACCACACCCAGTCGCTCACTACAACAATCGCTCACCACACCCCAGCCACTCACTACAACAATCACTCATCACACCCAGTCGCTCACTACAACAATCCTCACCACACCCAGCCACTCACTACAACAATCGCTCACCACACCCAGTCGCTCACTACAACAATCTCATCACACCCCAGCACTCGCTACAACAATCGCTCACCACACCAGTCGCTCACTACAACAATCGCTCACCACACCCCAGCCACTCACTACAACAATCCTCATCATGCCCCAGCCACTCACTATAATCAATCCTCACCACACCCCAGGCACTCACTACAACAATCTCTCACCACACCCAGTCGCTCACTATAGACAATCCTCACCACCCCAGCCACTCGCTACAACAATCGCTCACCACACCCAGTCGCTCACTACAACAATCGCTCACCACACCCCAGTCACTCGCTACAACAATCGCTCACCACACCCAGTCGCTCACTACAACAATCTCTCATCACACCCAGTCGCTCACTACAACAATCACTCATCATGCCCCAGGCACTCACTACAACAATCGCTCACCACACCCCAGCCACTCGCTACAACAATCACTCATCACACCCCAGCCACTCACTACAACAATCGCTCACCACACCCCAGGCACTCACTACAACAATCGCTCACCACACCAAGTTGCTCACTACAACAATCTCTCATCACACCCCAGCCACTCGCTACAACAATCGCTCACCACACCCCAGTCGCTCACTACAACAATCTCTCATCACACCCAGTCGCTCACTACAACAATCACTCACCACACCCCAGCCACTCGCTACAACAATCGCTCACCACACCCAGTCGCTCACTACAACAATCACTCACCACACCCCAGCCACTCACTACAACAATCACTCACCACACCCCAGCCACTCACTACAACAGTCGCTCACCACACCCCAGGCACTCACTACAACAATCACTCACCACACCCCAGCCACTCGCTACAACAATCACTCCTCCGCACTTCCCGTCCACAGGCACTACACCCGCCTTCCCCAACTCATTTAACCGACCCCTCACCCTACCAGGACTCAACATGGCCATCCAGCTGCCGGACGCGGCCGCTGCCATGCGACAGCATGTACTCCAACGTCACCCGACACTCAGCCACCCGACCAAGGTGCGCACACACACACACACACACACACACACACACACACACACACACACACACACACACACACACACACACACACACACACACACACACACACACACACACACACACACACACACACACACACACACACGCACACGCACGCACGCACACACACGCACGCACGCACGCACGTACGCACGCACGCACGCACGCACGCACGCACCACGCACGACACGCACACACACACACCACACACGCACACACACACGCACACACACACGCACACGTACACATACACGCACGCACGCACGCACGCACACACACACCAATTCATAGACTCAACCCAGAGCCGACTCTACCACAACAGGATCGACCAATCGCCCCCACCAGCTGTGTGTGCACAGCTTGCCAACACCTAGCCGAGCACTGCCTACTACACTCCATTGAAAGCGGCACCATCCCTCCCAGTCAATCCGGCTCCATCCCTCCCAGTCAATCCGGCACCATCCCAGGACGCAGCACAAGGACCCGAGACACATCTTTGTCCCAGATAACTGACTCCATTAGTTATAAATGACATGTAGGTAAGGATAGACCTCTGGTCTACGCCTGTGACCTTACTTGAACATGGGACCATTTCCGTGGGTCCCCAGTCGGATGGAAGGGCCAGGATTCACGACAGGGCTGCGCAAAGTAGGGCGACATTGATTTGCCTGTGGTGCAAAATGCTTGGATGAACTCCACCCAGTTCTGGAGAACTGATGGTCTTCAGGTGTGTCGTTTCATCCTCAACCTGACGAGGCGCCACATGTTCGAGGACGGAAACGTCATGGCCAACGGCGGCAGTTGGGGTGTAGCTTGCCCCCGCAACGGTGAAGATGATGTCAAAGAAGTCGCTGCAGGTATTTCCGTAATTGCTGCTCAATATGCTACCATTCTTTCATTGTAGATCCTTCATTCTTCATTTTCGCCTGAGTCTGGAGCTAGGGTTTCTAAAAAAGGGTTGGCAATCCTCTTCACGTAACTAGCATCGTCTTCTGCAACTTAATTTGAAGAGTAACTCAAAATGTAATGCGTATTACTTTTGTTCTATGCGCGCATAGCAAGCCAAGTCAAGCCGCGAATTTCCCTTGTCGCTATTTCCTATTCCTATTCCCGTTAGGAACACAATTTTCTTAATCAATCCATCTTTGGTTGAAAACACAAGGTCCAATGTCGCAGGACATGTTGGGAGAGACAACATCCCTGCGTTTCCTCTATGCACTTGTGTGAGAGTGGTTTTCTGGAACATTGGAGACAGGGACGGTTCTGTCAATATGGTGCGTGTTCAAATCCCCTACGATAAACAAGTGTCAACACTTGGTAGGGCTTGGCAGCAGAAGCAGTTATCCCGGCTTGTAAGAACATGTGGACCACTGTGATATGGGCTGCGGTAGATGCCCATATCGTACTGCCAGCTAGGAACGTGCGAGTATCAACACGGCATATTTACATACGGAATTTCTTCGCAAAGGTACTAGGAAACCAATCTGGCCGGCATCTAATCTGCGACTGATATATATGCAAATGCGATGCCTGTCACAACCACCAAATTATCTTGGTATCAGCCAAAGTTAGAATGTATTGTGCAGCTAGGCAGTGCCAGTAGAGCAGAAGATGGTGGTTGCTGTGAGAAGAACGCTGTCTGGTTAACGTTCCGTGATCATTATGCACGAGTCAGTCTCTGGTTGGCAAGCTGATTCACATGGCTAAGACATTCAAATGCTTCTCGCTTTTCACAGTGCACTTTGTTTTTCAGTTCTGTACTGAGTATGTTGCTGGTTCCTGAATAAAGTAATTTCCATCCAAACCTCCGGAAGACCTATGAATTCCTTGCGGACCGTGTGCAGGTTGAAAGCCTCCCAACTCAGGTTTTTTTAGCTCGAGGTGCAATCCTGGCACCAGAGGCACCTTCACTAGGCGCTCTGGTGGAGTGGCAGTCCCTGCCAGTGAAGTTACTTTGCGTCAAGTGGTAGCAGCACCTATATTAATCAATGAACCATATAGCGCATGCGGCGCAAGCACTAGATGTTCAAACAGTAGTTATCTATAGGCGAGTAGCCGTAGCGTATACATCAAATACCAGCGTGTCCATTGTAGGTGAACTTGATAGTTTAAATTCATAGTCAGGGGAGTTATCCTGATCCCATCGAGATGACTATAAGCCAGTGACATATCGATCATATAGACGGATACACCGATACACCAACTTTGATAGTTGCTATATGATCATAATTGGCATCGAAATAGCGATTTGACAACAGCCACATTATCAAACATGGCTTCAAAACGACGTGTTTCACCATTTGTATGCGGTTTTGTTTACTGGCATTACATACGTGTCTATTACTAATGACACTAAGTACTACTTAAGGACTAATTAATTGGCAAATGCTAATGACAGTGGAGAAATAATCGCCTCCAAAAACCTTAAATACCGAAAAAAGCAACGTGATACGACCTGCCCTTCGGCTGCATAACAAAGCCGCCCACATCCCAGCTTCTGGTACGACTGTCGACTCTTCTTAGAAAAGAAGGCGGGAACGGCGGGGGAGAGGGACGAACACTGCCCGGTTCAGCAACCAACAGGGCCTGACGGACGTCGCACTCACCAGCCGTACCCATGTTGAGGACGGAGATCTCGCCAAAGTAGGAGCCGGCCTTGAGTGTGGCCAGCACCTGCTTGCCGTCGTCGCCGACAACCTGCAGTCGGCCCTTGTTGACGATGTACATGTTCTTCCCCACCTCGCCTGACGACGGCAGATGCGGGTCAGGTCATTGACGACCGGTCACGTGACATTGTTCAACAGCAGACAAGTAGGCAGTAGAATCAAGATTACGCGGTGTACATCTACCTATATATATATATATATATATATATATATATATATATATATATATATATATATATATATATATATATATATATATATATATGATGTGTATATAAATATGTATATATGTACAAAGAGCATCAATGTACAAGAAGGAGAAATAGAAAGAGAGGGGAGGGAGGGAGAGAGAGAGAGAGTGAGAGAAAGCTAATGTGGCATCAGGAATCATACGCAAATATTAATTTGGTTACATACTATTGGCTTCACTTCCACAGACACGTGTACCGGCAAGATGCACACACACACACCTGCCGGCTATTTGCACGGCAGCCGTGACGGTTCTCGTGACGGCTTTCACCGGCGTGTCGTCTGGCTCACTGCCGAAGAGCCGGTTCACGTCGATTTGTCACCAACCTGACCGATCCGCACAGTTTGATACGGTGTTCTCAGTAGCTCCGTGGTGGCAGCGTTCCGAAAACGCACGAAGAAAACGAGACGTTTCCATTTAATTT
Source organism: Imbricaverruca yamaguchii (assembly GCA_034440575.1). Classification (NCBI taxonomy): domain Eukaryota; kingdom Metazoa; phylum Arthropoda; class Thecostraca; family Neoverrucidae; genus Imbricaverruca; species Imbricaverruca yamaguchii. The sequence goes on from JAOTOL010001182.1 coordinate 155,029, forward strand.
ATGACGTATTGGTGCGTGTGTCGTTTTTGTATTGTGTCGCTGTCCGGGTGCGACTCTACGCTTTAATGTGTCATCACTTTCGGGCAGTGTTGACATATTTGTGAAGCTGTTCAGTTGGGCGGACGATATCGATGGGTGCGTATCCGGCCAATCGTATTCACGGCACAGGTACTACAGAGGCGTCGCGATTTGAAGCTCTTATCCGCGTGCCAAGCCGGCGCAGTGCAGTTTCCTTCGGCGTGTGCTTTCCGACGTCAAGTATTCTGAGAGGTGCCGAGCTAAATCCGTCATTTTCAAGCCGCACTCAGCGCTCTCATTTCCTCAGCGTATCGCTAAGGAGAAATCGTCGCATGGAGCCGATATCGCTTCGCTGACGGCCAGTGAGCGACCAGCCGTGCCGCTATGAAGCGCTGAACTGCGCGAACACGCTCCCCACCGGCAACACTCTGTCAGGGGCCGGTGGGGGGGGGGGGGGTGACAGTCCGCAACCGGCTATCCGCAGTCCGCAATGGCAGTCCGCACCAAGCCGAGCTGTAGTTGCAGCCGAGGCGTGCCAATCAGGCGGCCGCCTCCCGATACCCCGTGCCGAGTGAATGAACGCCTTGCCTTTTCGCATAATCTGGGGGGCACTTGATATATGGAAGTTTGAATGCTTAATGGATCATGCGTCTCAGAGGAGCACTCAGTCCTCATGGTGCAATTTTTCATTCCGGTCTTTATTGCAAGCACTTCCCGTGGTTCATGCTTCAGTGTGGTGTTTTAAATAGTTACTTTCATTTCCGACCGATTTTATGCGGTGTCGGTCCGTGTGAACTATCCGACAGAAAGGGTTGGAATGGCAGTATGGAAACCAAGGAGCTTACGCAACTTGATGCTGCTGTGAGCATGGTAGCTGCGAGCGCGAGATGGTGGTCGAGGTTCACCCAAAGCGCGAGACGGTGGTCGAGGTTCACCCAAAGCGCGAGACGGTGGTCGAAGTTCGCCCAAAGCACGAGACGGAGGTCGAAGTTCGCCAAAGCGCGAGACGGTGGTCGAGGTTCACCCAAAGCGCGAGACGGCATCGAGGTTCACCCAAAGCGCGAGACGGTGGTCGAAGTTCGCCCAAAGCACGAGACGGAGGTCGAAGTCGAATCAAAGCGTGGGACGGCGGTCTCGGGGTCCAACCAGGGCGTCGCCGGCGAGATTGGCTGCACTACTCCGAGCACAATTTACAACAATAATTTTTCACGCCGGTCACATGAATGGGCCGACCGCGTCGATATATCAGCCGGCCAGGGCTGGCTGATCCCGCGACCAGCTGAGTGCCGGGCCTCGGTCACCCAGTGACCTCCGAGCCGCCGCCCAGCAGCGGCGCCCCCCGCCCCCTTAGAGCCGCTGCCCAGCAGGAAACAGTTGGTCAAGTGCACTTTCAGTCAAGACCAGAAATGTAGTGTGGTGAAATAGTAAATTTGCTGGGCGGGGTAATAAATTCATCAATGTTAGTTGGTTAAGCCATTAATCAGTCTTTCGGCCGGATTTGGCTTTACTACCCGGCCAGACATTCGATTTGAAATAGGGGACGAAATGTACCACCACACCATGACTTCCGTGCGCCGACATCCTACGGGTTGCATCCGCCTCCCTGCACCACAAGCACAGGCTCCCTGCACCGGTCATCACCACGCTAGTGCAGGGGCTGCAACCACCATATGTGCTGTTGTACGAGAGCATGTAGCGGCACTAATGCAACGCAGATGCATCAGCTGCAAAAAGTGCCGCATGTTGCCGCTTGCGTCATCTCCGGCTGCAGAAAATACATCCACATTAGCGCCGCACCACACTGGCTCTGCTGGCTCTCCGAAGCCAGGGTGCGCCAGTATCAATGTCCCAGCCTACTGGGAAGAGGCTCGATCACCAGATTCTTGAGAACGCCCACCATTCCGAACCATGATTGCTAAAGCGTGTGGGCCGAGACATAACTTGCACACAAAGCAACCAATTAGACACTGGAAGCGATCTGACGATGAGCACATCTCTCGCACAGACTCAGAGCCGACATACTTCTCGAAATAGGGAGTTACTCTGGAGCTACACCTGTAGTACAGAGTCAGGACCAGCACACCTCTCGAGACAGGGGCAGGCTCTCGGGCCACCGTGGTCGGGTCGCGCGACATCTCTGGCAGTGGTTCTCCGGTCTGATATATGGCTGGCACAAAGATGGGACCGACAGCCGCGATACTGACACAGTAGCCGGATCGAAATCAGACTCGGAGCGACGGTCGTGATGATGACACGGTCACGGGACCAATATAAGGCTAGGAGCGACACAAAGCTGGGACCACCATCGTGCTGGTGCCGACACGGTCATGAGACCGAGATAAGACTGGTGCCGACACGGTCATGAGACCGAGATAAGACTGGTGCCGACACGGTCATGAGACCGAGATAAGACTGGCGCCGACTGTCATGGGGCCAAAATAAGGCTGAGACCGAGACAGTGATGGGGCCAATAGCAGGCTCTGACCGACACAAGGCTTGACCGACAGTCATGGGGCCAAAATAAGGCTGAGACCGACACAGTGATGCGGTCAATAGCAGGCTCTGATCGACACAAGGCTGGAACCGACATGAGGCAGGGACTGCCAGGTGGTCCATATACTAACGTGCACAGTGCAGGGCTCTGGTTTGCAACCCCTGACCTGCAATGCTATGATATGTAAACGAATTAGCTCCTGTTCTTGCGGTCTGCACCTTCATGCATATCAACTTTCGCTTTGTATTTTATGATTCTTCAGATGGTGTGACACCGACTGGCAACAATTATGTGATACCGACTGGTAGCAATAGCATGACATCGACTGGTAACAATGATATGATACAGGCTGGTAACAGTGGTGTGACTCTGACTGGTAACAATAATGTGACACCAACTGGTAACAATTGTGTGACATCGAAATGCAACAATAATGTGACACCAACTGCTAGCAATGGTGTGACACCGACTGGTAATAATGCTGAAGCACTGACTGGTGACAATAGTGTGATAACGACTGGTAGCAATAGCATGACACCGACTGGTGGCAATGGTGTGACTTTGACTTAAATATAAGGTAACAGTGGCGTGATGCCGACTGGTAACAACGGTGCGACACCAGCCGGCGGTGGTGCGACACCAGCCGGCGGTGGTGCGACACCAGCCGGCGGTGGTGCGACACCAGCCGGCAGTGGTGCGACACCAGACGGCGGTGGTGCGACACCAGCCGGCAGTGGTGCGACACCAGCCGGCAGTGGTGCGACACCAGCCGGCAGTGGTGCGACACCAGACGGCGGTGGTGCGACACCAGCCGGCAGTGGTGCGACACCAGACGGCGGTGGTGCGACACCAGCCGGCGGTGGTGCGACACCAGCCGGCAGTGGTGCGACACCAGCCGGCGGTGGTGCGACACCAGCCGGCGGTGGTGCGACACCAGCCGGCGGTGGTGCGACACCAGCCGGCGGTGGTGCGACACCAGCCGGCGGTGGTGCGACACCAGCCGGCGGTGGTGCGACACCAGCCGGCGGTGGTGCGACACCAGCCGGCGGTGGTGCGACACCAGCCGGCAGTGGTGCGACACCAGCCGGCGGTGGTGTAGCACCAGCCGGCGGTGGTGCGACACCAGCCGGCGGTGGTGCGACACCAGTCGGCGGTGGTGCGACACCAGCCGGCGGTGGTGCGACACCAGCCGGTGGCGATGTGGCGTGGTCGGCAGCACCCTGGGGGCGGCCGTCGGACGCCATCGATCGCTGGGCCGGTTCGCTGCTCCCGGCACAGCGTAACTCGGCCCGGGAGAGGGCGTCGCCGCTGCTGCCGCGTGCACAGGGTCGCGAACACTCGCGCCGCCGGGGCAAACGTGGGCCGCACTGTGCTCTGGCGGCGCGTGGTGGAGTCTGACACCTTGGTGCGTCCAATTTCAGTGGAAGTGCAGGAATGCCAGGTATGAGCGCGACCTGCCTCGGGGAATTCGGCGCGCAGTGAATCCGGATTTGGAACGCAGTGCGTCCGGAGTGTGTCCGGGTTTGGAGTGCCTGTGCCGTTCTCGGCAGACGGGGCCGGGTGCCGAGTGCCCGAGTGCCCGAGTGCCCGAGTGCCCGGGTGTCCGAGTGTTCGAGTTCCGCCTGCGGTGTGAGGATGCGGGCGTTGAAAGCAATCTGCCCCGGCCGAAGTTCGCTCCTCTCTTGGCAAAATCTAGCTAATCTGTCGAGTATTTTGCGCGTGTCTCAAACCTAGATGTTGAATATTGTGTGTGTGTGTGTGTGTGTGTGTGTGTGTGTGTGTGTGTGTGTGTGTGTGTGTGTGTGTGCTTCAGTCTTAGATGCACAATGTGGAGCTTGTCACCAGCATTGGTGCCACTATGTGCCACGGTCCTTGTGCCTCACAGCTTCCCCGCCCAATTCATTTCGCGCACAACCGTTCAACGCTGCTCACCCCATTGAACTGTCACTGGCCGTGCAATCGCCCGACCTTGAGGTACGCGGGTTGCGTGTCATGACATCATAGCCACGTGACCGGCGGCCGAATCCACACAGCTGCCTGTATTGGTGAGCTTCAGGTCTCTTGCGACATGGTGAGCTCTTACGACGCGTCGACCGCTTGGTCATGCAGCTTCGCGAATCTCTCACGCCGATAGGTCGCCGCAAAAGAACAGCGAGGAGTGGGACTCGAACACGCAATCTTCCGATTGAGAATCGAGCATCCTACCCATAGACTACTCACCCACAGCTCCAGCCGCGTGCCTAGGCACGAGACGCGCAGCCAGAAGATCAATCTTGGCTCAGTGAGATTGTACAGTGTACAGAGATTGTAAGTGTTTCGGACGAAATATTGAGATACAAGCTGGCACACTTAATATTAGAGAGCGGGTATTTTCATGAGAAACGAAATTTAAAGGTAAGACATTGCAAGGCAATGGTTACTAAGGCTTGAATATTAGTGTGGTGGGCTGGCCGCTCCGGTAAACTTCTGTCGTATCTATAAGTGTGCAGATCCCCTTCGTGCTTCGCCTCAACTCGCAACATCGTTCTTCAAGATTGAGTCTCTATTTGTCCGGTTTTTGTTCAGGCGTATTTCCATTCCTGTCGGCAGCTCTTCAGAGTTCCAGACCTTCTCGCGACTCTAATAATGCACACGTTGAGTTGCCCGTTCAGGCGATGCTCTTTGTCACGTCAGACGGAAAGTGGGGCGTGTGGCCGAGTGAAAACTGTACGTGTGTGTGTGTGTTGAACACTGGACGCGACTGTCCAGTGTCCAGCACTCGCACCAGCCGGGACGCTTCCCAAGATCACGACCCAGCAGGGAAGCAGTGTGGGCGGCGCCAGTGCCAGTGTGGGCTGCCTGTGCCTGTGCCTGTCTTGCCTGTGCCACTGCCAGTGCCAGTGTGCCAGTGTGCCAGTGTGCCAGTGTACCAGTGGCCGTGCACAAAGTGCGACGAGGACCAGTAAATAAACCAAATATATTTTATATCTCGCTCTGTCTCTGTCTCTCTTTCTCTCTCTCTCTCTCACTCTCTTCGTATATATGTATATATATATATTCATATATGCTCATCTAGCGTCCAGTTGTTAGTGTCCACGATACCGTCTTAGGCACACCGATCCCAGGTGAGATACCACGACAGCGGTGACGAGCCGTCCCAACGAACAAAAGGTTCACTCGACATGTCCAGGTCGGTGGTATCCACCGATCCGTTCCGCCCGCATTTCCTCCTGGGCCGTGTGCTCCCGGTCGCAGCGCATGTCGGACAGCACCGGTAACGTCGCCGACCGGCCGCGCTCGAGCGCCGTCAGCCACCAGAGCACGGTCGCTCGTGTCAACGTGCGACACCCAACACTGGGCGCTACATGACCAATGTGGTCGATGGGCCCTAAAGCCCTAATAACTAACTGACAACCGGCACGGTGAACGCCTCGCCCGCCAGCCGTGCCCCGGGTACGCTGTGGCTGTGTAGCGTGCCCCTCGCCGCAGGCGTACTGAGTAGTGGGCCGGCCTTCCCCGGACGTGCGATACGTACGTCGGACGTACGACGTACGACACGACGTACGATGTCTACGGCGAATACGATACGATTAGTATATGACGAGACGGATACGACGAGACGAGTACGATACGATTCTACGACGTATGACGTACGATATCCACGATGTCGTTCGGTCACACGATACCTCGCTGTGACCGAACATCTGATGGCCGATCCAAGCAGTCGCAATCGTCCACCGCTGCCGCAATCATGTTCGCGATTCCCGTACGACAGAACGGCTCGGCACGCGCTGACCCGACCGCCGACGCGCCTCGCTTTGTTCGCGGGCCGCCTGCGAGAACGACTGCAGAAGACGAGTGGGCGCAGACCGCTGCGATTGCTCGGAGACTCAGACGTCGCTTTGTCGAATCGCGCCAATGAAACTCGAGCGTGCGTGGCCTCCTTCCAGAGCTTTCCTCCTGGCAAGCTGGTCCGACCCCGCTCACCTGTCACCGATACCTACCGTCGTCGACTACGCCATTGTCATCATTCCTGATGCATACTCACTCACCTGTCACCATTTCTGATGCATGCTCATCTGTCGGAGTCCAGAGCCACTGCATGAGCAACCACCAACCTGACCATCAGCTTGTCATTCTACGAGTGGCTGTCAGCCTGGCCATCAGCCTGTCACTCGTATACGCGTATATGCGTAGACATCAGTCTGAACATCAGCCTGTCACTCCATGGGTGACCGTCAGCCTATCAGCTTGTCACTGAATGAGCAATAATCAGCCTGAATATCAGCCTGCCACTCCATGAGTGACCGTTCGTCTGACCATCAACTTATCCCTCCACGTGTGACCATCAGTCTGACCATCAACTTATCCCTCCACGTGTGACCATCAGCCTGACCATTAACGTGTCTCTGAATGAGCAGCCATCAGCCTGAACACCACCATTTCCCAAGATGGTCATCACCATTTCCGTCCGCGTGATCATCAGCCTGTCACTCCATGAGTGATCGTCAGCCTGACCACCACCTTGTCTCCGAATGAGCACCATCAGCCTGAACATCGCCATGTCACTCGATTAGTGACCGTCCGCATGACCATCAGCCTGTCACTCCATGAGTGACAGTGAGTCTGTTGCACGCTCAGGGGCACTGTCACGGGTCTACAGACAGGAGGTGTGTAAGGCTAGAAGGCGGGACGGACCTATCGGACCTGATTCTGGCAGACTGGCAGCGCCAGCACGAGGTCGAAGACGCCAGCCGAGCGGCTCATGGACCGCCGGCAGTGTCCAGGTCGGGTCAGCACGAGGCCGGGCCGGCCACTCGCCGGAGCCCGCCAGAGCGGTTCGCGTGCTCCTCGGATCGGACTGCGTCGGACGGGACGGGCTGCGAAGCGCTGCTTCGATGTCGGGCTGTGCTGCCCGACATCGAAGCAGCGCTGCTGCATCCGGGCGGCAGCTCCAGTGTCAGCGGAATCCTCCCGACAGAACGGAGGGCTGATTGTGTTGCGCCCTTCCGAAGTCGGGCGACCCGACCATGCCCAGTAACTTCCGACCGGGTTGACTTCCAGCAACGGCACGTAAGACCTACGAACGTATTGTGTGTCATCAACTCACCGCATACCCGACACGTAATAACATGCTGGTTGGTTGGTAATTGGTTGCACGACACATCGACCGTTGAGTCACGTAGCGTCACCAATCTCTCACCCCGACTGGTCGCGGGGGAAGAGTACCGACAGGCGAGACTCGAACCCACAACCTTTCGATTGTGAGACGAGCAACTTACCCCTAGACTACTCGTTCCCGTAATAACATGCTAGATCTGAGTTAATGATCAGTATGTCCACAAACTCCCTCGACAAAGAGCGCCGTGCCGAGCGCGAGCATGTGGCTCACTCCCAATATCAAAACAATCATGTCCATTTCACTCACAACCATGGACCCAAGCAAGGCGTTTGATAGCGTAGACATTCTCCCAACTACTTGTCCACCAGATGGAATGGTGTGGAATTTCGTTCCGTTGGTTCAACAGCTACCTGGATAGCCGAGAGTATGGCGATTCGTAGTCGAGAGATGGCCCGTGGCAATTCGTGGACGAGTGCTCTCCCAGTGGCGTGCGGTGTTCCACAGGGCATCGTTCTGGGACCACTTGTCTTGGGCATTGCGGTAGCCACCGCCTAGTTCATGAGTGTCTCATCTACTATGCAGATGATGCATAGCCTCTCGACTGCTCAATATCTAACAACAAAATAGTCCTATCGCAGCTCAAAACTCGTCTGGAGGTGTCGTGGCCTGTTCTCCAAAATTGACTTGAAAACAGCTCTCGTAGCATGAACACCTCCCATGCGGAATGCATCATCCCAAGCAATGGCACTAATCATTCATCCCCGTGACCTATCTAAAATTATTTTCTCTCTTTCTCCTTGGTACGTGACTTAAGTATACCAGATAAATCACGTCCAAAACATTGACCAACTTCACACTTAGTGACCTCGCTGGCTTGTTTGTCTGTATACACCATATCACCTTGATCTCGAATCACTACTCCGGGTAAGAATATCACAGTTAATAGCCGAGCAAGACTGGCTGAAAAATTGCCGATCATCAGACGGCCACAGCGCATCGAAGGTTATCGGCGACATATCCACGTGTCGCTCCTATGCAACTGCACGTGTCGCTCCTATGTAGCTTCACGTGTCGCTCCGATGTAGCTCCACGTGTCGCTCCTACGCAGCTCCACGTGTCGCTCTTACGTAGCTTCACGTGTCGTTCCTATACAGCGCTCCACGTGTTGCTCCGATGTTGTTCCACGTGTCGCTCATCTAGCTCCACGAGTTGCTCCGATGTAGCCCATCGCAAAGTACGTCTCACAAAGCCGGGCAAGCCACACCTGCCACGAGTGTGACTAGCCGCACCACCAGAAGCAATTCCGTGGCAGACCGCAGCTGAATGAAAACATTGCAGGGTCAGACCGCAGCTGAATGAAAAAATTGTAGTCCCGGACCGCAGCTGAATGAAAACATTTCAGTGTCAAAACGCAGCTGAATGACAAATTGCAGTGTCAGACCGCAGCTGCAATGTAAAAGGAAAATGCTGCCACTGCAGCCTGTTTCTGGCGCTAAGGCGATTGGTGCCTTGAAGAACATATCCCTCGGGAAGCATTTCCAACTGGCATTTAGATCGGCGTTAGGAATCGCGTGGTGTTTTTATCATCGCCTTCTAGTGCTTTCTCTTGCTTAATGCGCTTTTATAATCTCCAAATAGATCCATCCAGGTCCTGTTTCGTACACAACTGGATTTTATGAGTTTGTGGATCACGAATTGCTCTGAAAACACCATCTACGCATAGATGGCCATGGTGATGGAATACAACATAGTGTTGACTGAAGCTCCAACGGAACAGTAGACCCATTCAGCCATCGGACACCATCTTCACATTGTCTAAAATATGCCATGCGACAGCTGATCCACATGAAATGCACCGATTTTAGACGAGGCCTACCTTTTCTGCATATGTAGTCTCCCGGCGAGAACAGGACCGGACTGAGTCGCAGAACCAGCTCGCAGAGGAAGCCAGCCTCCGTGTTCTGGAATATCTCCACCCGCTTCAGGGTGTCCAGATGCACGTGGATGGCTATTTCCGCCTTTAGTTTGTCTGCAAATTGAGAATCATCGCTATTGACTTGGTGACACACACACATCTAGATTATCCGGCGCTAGAGTAAAGAAAGAGCGCACACTGGCGATGAAGACAAAGAACTAGGCAAGACCAATACAACAGACAATGAGCCGTGTCAAAATGCAAAGTCAAAGTAAAAGTCATGTATTCGGCACACATGGCAAAGTCATGTATTCGGGGCTTCCACGTGGTCGCTGTTCTGCATTCAGACATTGTTGCGTGAGCACATCAGGGAAGAAAAATTACGTCAGAAACCTTTCAAGAGCATACAGCTTATACAAACGTATACCTGTAAAGTAAGGCTAGCGACACAGCGTCAGTACACTCATAAACACAGAGCGACTCGGTGCTTGCCTGGTGACTGGTGATAGTCTGTTCCAAGCGGCTGCAGCTCGGTATGAAAAACCTCGCTGGGTCTGCGTGAGTCAACATTTTGTGAAATGAAGCTCACCGACTGACCCAGTTCTGGTCTCCCTCTGCGATACTTGTGACCGCCAGGTAAACATCCTACGAACAGCTTCTGGGCATTGTCCAACGCACATGGCTTTGTGCACCTGAACGCAACCGTGCTCCTGAACCATCTCTGCAAACTTCAGACATCTCCCCTCGTCGTCTCTCCAGTCAGATCCTCACATCCTGTCTCGGAGGGGGGCGGATAGTAACTCCCTTCTAAAATCCAAACTAGGCGTTGCACGAAAACGAAAGAGGTGCCATCGGAAAGCACTCGACGAGTAGGGTCCGGATCCACCCCAAAAACAATTTCCCTCCAAACGTGATGTCACTAGGGGGGATAGATTTTCACGACACTTCACGACCTACATGATGTTTTTGGCTCTGGGGAATTAATTTAGGGGGATATTTTATTTGAAATTTTTTTGGCACCTCAAAATATTATTTTTGGAAATTCCAACATTTTTGGTTTCCAAGTTTTTGTTAATTATCCTTTTCTAATGGGTCGAGCAGACCGAGAAACGCTGTTGGAAGTCAACTTGCCCTAATAAAAAATGTTTACTTTAACCAGAATCTTCGATTTGAACTGCAATATGAAATATCCAAAATTTATATGTAGTCAAAAATGGAAAAAAATGCAAAATTCCTCTCGTACGTTTTGTTGCATCCCTAAAGATAGGCAAACGCTGAAAGTTTCATAAAAATATATGTGCCCGTTAAAGCGTGACAACTGGTTAAATTTGCATAGGTGACCTCACTTGACCTTCACAAACTCGTTGACCCTAGATTACCTGACTTCAAAATTTTGAAACAGCATGCCAAATTGATGTGGGAAAAGGTTTGCCAAATTTTGGCGTGCTCCCGTGCGCCGTTCGTTCATACCCTGTCTCGGGGGTGGCGGATAGTAACTCCCTTCTAAAATCCAAAATAAAACCTGAAAAACCTGGCGCGAAAAACCTGAGGGGCGGTTTAAGATGTCCCTGCGAGCCGGGACAGGTTAATATGCGAATGCGCGGGAAAGTTGGTGCATTTTTGCATGTGGTGCAGACGGCACTGAGCAGCTCCTCCCCACAGAGATAGACAATAAACGGTGCGAGGAAAATGTGTACCTGGACTAAGAGCTTGAGGGTATCCGCGGTGAAATGATGGCGACATTTGTCTAGGGATGCTGTTATGGCGTTGCACTTGCGCACAACCATGGATATGTGAGAATCACAGCTCAGGTGGTGGTTGAAAAGGACACCTAATACTTTAACGGTGGGATGTGGAGTTATGATGAAATCTGAAATGGTGATCTGGAAGTTGGCACTGCCTTCTTCAATGACGCCTTGGTGTCAAATAGGGTGCATTGAGTTTTGTCCGCGTTCATCCTTAGATTGTTGGACTGAAACCAAGTGTAATTAACACTCGTGCGTCCGGCGTTCCGCACCAACTTCGCCGGCCCGGGGGGGGGCACATGTCTGCCCCCCCCCCTAAGATCTATAGAACTGTTCTAGCTAGCTACAAACGGAAAAACGGCGTTTGTAGTTGGTGACAAGTTCTATCGAAAGTACTTCGGTCGTTGTTTTGCTCAGGTCAATATTCAGGTCACTGGATCATTATAGGTCAAATTCGACCAGATCGGGTGGGACTCTCAGATATTGTTACACATATCTCAGGACCCGTAACAGATGGAAGCAAATGGCAAATGCTATTCGACAGCCCTTGAAATGTGCTATCGACAATATGCGGTTTGAAGCAGGAATACTTCTTACTCCGAAGCTATGACCTCAGGTCAAGGTCATGCGGTAGCCTAGGGAGGGCATGTAATGTATCAATCGACACGTCTTGGCGATACCAGCACAATGACGGTCATTTCAGTCTTCTAGCTCAATGCAGTCCGATATAATGCGCAGAGGTGTGCTAGTGATCTCAGGTGACCTCAGATGACCTTGGTGAGGTCACTGAGCAAAAATGTCAGCCGTAGCATTGAGCATAGCTTCCAATTACACGCCACAACCGTTGTGAGGTCATTCCGAGTACAAATATGTAACCAAGAAACATTTGTATATTTTACTATAGCCCTATAATAGGGGAAGCCATGGCCGCGACCTGACCTCAGGTCAATGCTACGAAAAACTCGAGATGTATACTATGGTCCCTGATCAGATCATGACGTGTTATAAGTTTGAAATAAATCTTCAAATTATTGTGGAAGTTATGCCACCTAGAACTCCGAGGGACGTTGGGTCACATCGCCTGACCTGGTAACCTGACCTGAGATGACCCAGGGTCAAAAATATATGAGGATATGCGGAAGAGACTAATGGACTAATGAGCAGCCATGCGAGGTTTGGCCTTGGTAACCCCATTAGTATGGCGGTAAATTAGGAAAGACCGCAGGGGGCAGATATATGCCCCCTCCCCCGGACGTGCGCGTGTAAAAAGGTGCGTGATCCCATCTAACCCTTTTTGACTCGGCTCCATCAGAGTTCCAGCTTCTTGATGCCTCAAAACCACGAAATGGCGAACAATTTCCTTCTGGTAGTTGAATGCAGGACCTCAGCGCCATGCATCACCATGATGCAGAGCTCCGACATCCTAAAACACCGCATTTCTCAACCCCAAGGCTTCAACGCCCCAGTGAGGCTTCAAATGACCGAATTCAGCTGACAACGGCCAGACTACGACCAGGACAGGACAGACGACTTTGGACTGTCTACTGCGGCGTGGGATGCGTCTTGAAACTCGCTAAAGTACCGCAAATGCACCGTAAAAGAGGCATGAACAGCTGGGTGTCAAAGACTCGATGAATCCTCCTCCTCCTCCCCTACACCATGCGTTTTAGCAGCAATGTTTCTGAGCAATCTATGTCGTGCGAGGATGCCAGGATTCGATGGGACGGACCCATTCGTCTCATTCGCCAGCTGATCAGCTTTCGGGATTTTGTTTTGTGATTATAGTTGTCAGTATCAGCCGGGTCCAGTTGTTCAGCAGGGCTTTTATTGATGCCCTTTTCGCACGGTATTTTCAACGCTGCGTTCCAACTGTGTTACATTACAGGGTCGTCCGCCTTATCACCTGGGGTTTTAAGCTGATTATGGAAGGATTTCGAAGCATTGGGGAGTGAAGCTGTGGGATTTCAGCCATTGGCTATTGGGAGTGTTGTAGGAATTGATGGTTTTAATCTTCGGGATCTTGTAATGCATACGCTTTTGAACTCCGGTATATTTTATAAACATTGAAGTTACGAGAAACACGAGTTCTGGAATTCCTGAAGAGAAGCTGTCATTGTCATTTCAGGGTTTTGAAGCCCGCTGGAGTTTGAGCAGATGCTTAGGGGTAGCAGTTTGTAGATTGTAAGATTCTCGAGTTCTGATACAGACGTTTTGAACGGCGGTCCTTCGAACATTGAGTCTTTCCGACATAATCTGCATTGGTTATTAAATGATCGGGAAAAAAATATTTTAAATGTATTTCGAAATACCAGCAGCGGGCCATGATTTCGCACAAATGCCATATTTGGCATTGGTATCACGCAGTTTAGCAACTCCATAGGGTCCAGGAGCATGTTAGGAAGGTTCTGGGGCGCACTGGACCAGCAATGGAACCAAATAATGCAGCTGTGGGACTGGACAATACGCCTGTGGGACTAAACAATGCACCTGTGTGCATTTCAGTCCCACATGTGTATTATTTAGTCATACATTTTGTACTAAATAATACACCTGTGGGAGTTAATAATACACCTAATGGACAATATGGCAAGCATGTAGGATATATTGGGAAAGCGGTGCATAATAGCGTATTAGCGGTGAAGAAAACAGCATCCGATTAAATTCGGAACTGAAAATATGTGCTGGGTTTGCAACCGAAACTCTTGTACAAATTGTACAAGGCACACATGGCGCTTATACACCCCTTCTATATCAGCATCTTTACAATGCACATATGGCAACCTTTCGATAGCATCATCCTCACAAGGCACATATAACAGCCTTTAGACAGCACCATCCTTACAAGGCACATATGACAGCCTTTCGATATCATCACCTTATAAGGTGCATATGGCAGCATTTATATATCATCATCATTCCAAAGCACATATGGCCGCCCTTCTATGTTATCATCCTTACATGCATATACGGCAGTCCTTGGACATCTTTATTCTTACAAGGCACATATGACAGCTTTTCGACTTCACCATCCTCACAAGGCGCATATGGCAGCCTTTCGACCCGGCCATCCTGACACGTAAGTAGGATGCAGTGACGCCCACGCTATCATAAGCCCAGATCTGAATGCACCTGCAGTTTCGTCAATTACACAATGACGTGCATGACGCTGTCAGTGACGTCATTGACAAGAATGACGTCACGTTTCCTGGGAGGCCGGTGGCGTTTGGTGGCTCGCCATCTTCCTCGGGCTGGTCGCAGATGCGGTGCCGCAGTGCGATCCTGTCTCGGGATCGTGCGTCTTCCCGGGGCTATCAGAGGACAGTGGTGGTGCGGCTTAGTCTTAGCCACGTCCTAACAGGCAGGTGGGGACTGCGGTGCTTAAGGAGTTGGGCGGAGTGACGTCGTCTGCAATTGCCTGCGTAGGGAGTGTCAATGCAAAACGTTCGTCGGAACAAATAATTTCCACTCTGCAGAACGAGATAAAAATGTTTGTGATGAAAGGTTGGCATTATTACAATTTGAAGAGGTGTAATTTCGAGCGAATAATATGCATTCAATATTCTAGCAGATAATTATCGACACTTGAAAAGTGCGATAGGCTGACTGATTCCTATGGACATATTTTCTGAGTAGACTTGCTCAAGTTGCGCAATTACTTCTAGCCAGGAAAAGGCGCTGACGTCGAGAATGCCGCCGCAAAGCTCTTTCTTTGAACACCAAACACTTCAAAGGTAATAGTGTGATGAACGCTGGTAGGAGTACAAAGTCAAACTGCCCGGCAAACTACAAGCGAGGGAGCAGTACTTGCAGCGCTGCCGAAGAATGTGATTAGGCTTCAAAGGCGTGGCGCACGAGTCGGTCCGAGCCCGGCTGAGCTCGGTCGTATGAGGACGATTCCGGCACGAATCACCGCCGCATGTTCACCACACATCGTCTGAATTTGACTAAAATGTGGTTGTTGGTGGTCCATATTACGACTCTTGAGTTTTTCTGATTGCTCTATGTCCCATGGTTCAAGAGTTTCAGGTCATGGAAATGTCGGGGATAAGGAGAATGTATATATGCAAAGTATTTGTATTTTCATGCGAGTAATTAGTTACCAAACATATGCATCATTTGAAAGAGGAATACTTATCTCATATAATACAAATAGTTTTTATTTGCTGGGGTCAGTATTAAACTATGTAAATTTCTGACGTTTTATTGACCTCGTCAGGGGCGGTCCGCCCAATAAGGCACTTAAGGCAGTGACTCACCTCAGTAGAGCTGAAAGATCTTTCTGATGCTATTTTCGTGCATAGCGATGCTCTTATCCATTGGAAAATCACAAAATGAAAAGTTGACACGGATCACCAATGAACGTTTCATAATTATCGTCAAAATTTAAATTAAGATTTACATATTTAATTTGGAACAGCTCTATCGCTAGTCTGAAATACGTATGAGTGAGGCCAGCCTTAATCCAAATGTCGTCATATTATGCGCTTTCGTTTCATACGAAGCGTAGGGTATAAAAAGAAAAAAGAAAAAAGCAGCCTTCGCAAGATGAACTACAACGTTTCTGCGGAATGCATTGAACCGTCAGAGGGAATTGTTTGCAAGTTGACTTTCGGGCTACATCGGAACATGCTTCACACAAAAGGTTCCCATTGCTTCATGAAAATAATAAGTTGTGTGACACTGTGGGAAGCTTCGACGTGGTCCTTCTCAGCTATCCCTCCAGTAACAGTCTGCTTTGCAGCACAATTGGTCAATGGTACACAATGTATGCAAAACTAGAAGCATTTGATGCCAAATTCAATGGGTTGAAAGCTTGTGCAAAATATTAAAACAAACCTCAGAATTAGTTTTGCTTGGCACCGCTAAGCAACTCAAAACCAGCCCTGGATCTTCCAATGCATCCAATTTGCTCTGGTATGTTGAACTGCTCCCAATTGAAAACCAAGCTCAGTCTGACCAAATGTTTGGTCTGATCTTTGGGCTTATAATATTGTTCATGTTCCTTATAGTTGGTAACCAGGTGCCCATGCCTGGAGCTGGTATGTGGTCTGGACCCCATGGTTTAGTATCCTGTTAATATTAACTTGTCATTTTCTATATGCACTGTGAAAATATGCCCTGAAAATATGAACCTGGATTCCCTGACTTTGTGAGAGATCTCCAGCCCTGCAATGGTGAAGGAAGTTTGGTAGGGAGAGTGGAAGGAGATGTCGGCAATCTCTAAATGTGACCAGCTATGACTAAGTTGAATAATCGGTTGACTCATGTGGAAATTTTGTTGGTATTTTTTTTTTCAATTGCAATGACCCATTCTATTTTTAGAGACTCTGAAACCCTGAACAAACTTAAATTTGTATCTTATTATAAACTTGGATCCTTAGTGTATGAACCAATGCATTTCCAGGTCTTGCAAATGTATAGTTTTTGTCTGGCCACAAAATTGATTTGGTTATTCTTGAATTCCTCTCTCCGATGTGCTGTGCTTCTGTGGAATGGGCAAATGTAGCCATACCCATTTTAGGAAACGCTGATGACAATTCATGCGAGACGTCTTATTATTGTGTTTTAAGGTATTCACAGGACATGTTTTACACATATCCTGTTTCCTCCAGAAAGCAAACAAAGAGGTCATTTGGAAGGTTTGAATTTTTCCATTAAAAAGTGATCAGTTAGATTGGGATTTTATGTTGTGAATTTTGAAGAACAAAACAAAACAACTTTCCATTTTCGGGGGAAATTATGTTTTCTTTTCATTACTGTTAGGCTGGGCTAGGAAATGGGTATATTACATTTTATTTTACACCTTATTTTTACGTCATGTTACCTACCTCAAAGCCACCTTCTTTGTGTTATTTTGCTTGCCAGCTGAAAAGTAAGCATTCGGAGAGGAAATTAGTGGTCACACTAGCTTCATCACTTTAATAAAGAATATATTGGTAAAAATATAAGAGTCCAAAAATGCTTAAAGCACAATTGCATAGATATTTTTGTATGAAAAGCATAGGTACCAAACAAGTTCCGAATTTTGGGAACCGAAAAATAGGAAGAGTACGGAGAATCTGGGTCAGTGACTTGACATAGAATGAATGGCTTTGTATGCATTGCAGAATATGGTCAAGGTGAGTATAATTTTAAAGCACCCTTTTCCCAGACAAAGATGATCACATCTGCAGGTGCATTGGAGTTCACAGAGGTCACACATAGATCAGTGACTTGACTTCAAAATGAAAGTTGTATGGGTGTGCAATGTCAATATTATCAAGACATGGGTGTCATTGAAAACAGCTTGTTCAGAAAACACGACAGAGTCAGAACCCGCGATATGGGGTCTCATAGATATGCGCTGACCTAACCGTGAAATGCGGAGTTGCGCCCACTGGAAGTCCACGTTCGCCTTTCACAAAATTATGCAAATGGGATCCTTTCAATTCGGAATAAATTGATATGACACAATGAGTTTCAGTTGCAAATGCATTTAGCTAAAAGCGCATTGTGAACGTATCACGTGCTACATTATGTTCATTATCCTCCAAGGCTCAGCACGAAACTATTTGAGGCAGGGTCACGCATGTCAGTTGCGGTCGCGTCGCACACGGTGGCCGACATCCGCAAACATATCAACACCACTATTGCAATGCTCTCTTTCCACCTCACAGCGCAAAACGTTGAAGCCTCTTTGCGCCGGTCAAGATAAGTGCTCTACGTGACAAAGCTGCCGGCTTACTGGCCACGTATCACATTCCAGATGTCGGAACAAGGAAGAGCTTAGCCTTAGTGCTGAGGCGGGACTCGTCGGCCTCCGACCCATGCAATGGCTGTTAGAGACTGGCACGATATACCGCACGCTCAGTCGACCCACCGATGCCATCGCGTGACTGTTTGTCATGCGGTCTCACCAGACAAGATCCATTCATATCGCATCCAATCTATCCGTTGACTGCAAACATTTCCGAAGCTGTGGTTCTTTTCAGACTTTCGCGCGGTTCTAAATGCATCCGCCGCGTGTGAGGCATCAACGCGGACTGGCGCGCTGCCGCTCCGGCCGTGTTCCGCGCTGCGGAGTGAGGTCACGTAGAAGCTTTTGTACAAGTCGCTGGTGCATAGCGCTGGCGGATGAAGATTGAATGCGTTGAGAGCTATCGCAATGAAAGCGTTGAGCCGCATCCTAGACAAGTGTCGAGTGTGTGATAGTGCATAGTGTAAAATGTCTAAAAACGCAGCGACCACGGCTAACTCACTGTCGGAGATAACCACGCAGCTGCTTAAAGTTCTGCAATTGAGCCTGGCCGATAAAGTGGCGGTGGGTCAGCGACGATGCTGCATCGTTAAGCGTAGCAACGCGCTCGTCGGCCGGCAGCAATAACAATACCGATCATGCTCGCCGCCCCGGTAGCTCAGTTGGTCAGAGCATTGGCCTGCGCTGGTCTCCCCCGTCCTGGCAATACAGGGTTCGGGTCTCTTCACGCGCTCGCATTTAGGCCGGGAGTGTCAGTTGGAAGCTGGCCCGATAAGGCCGGGGACGAGCTACCGGGCGGCCGTGTCGGTGCATTGGCGGCACGTTAAACTTTCGGTCAAAATTCTGCCGTTAGAATTCACGGATCGGGTGGTGGGGCCAGGGTTCACGCAACAAGATCTGCTTAGCAATAGGACCCTGATTCATAAACCCACCCCAGCAAGAACTCGGATTAAATTTTATCTTTTTTTTTTGAAAGTGCAACGATCAACAGATCGCACGCAGACGTGAGTGAGTGTTCTGTCATCGGCCATCATGCAATTATGAGGCCTCAGGCCCCCAGAGGTTAACAACCCGATGCAAGGCTGATATTTCCATTCTAAACAGCAGTGCACAATTGGCGAAGATTGACAAAGAGTAGCTCTAAGTAGCTGTTGAAAGCTTTTGTGCTGCGTATTTTGCGCCTGTTGCATGTCGAGCAGTCCCCTGCCTGGGCACAAACTACTGCCGTAGTCGGACTCGTAAAATTAAGCAAGCTTCCCGCTCAATTTCTGCTTCAGTGCGTGGTTGCGGCCGCTTCCACCAACAACTAAGAAAAACGTCATAAAATGGTGACGACAGAGGGATGATAACTCGTGGCCCACGCGTCAACAAGCTCTGGGGACACGAGAACACCAGACCGTGACCAAATCATACAAGGCACCGTAAACCATGATATCGTTTAAAAAGAGAAGTCATCAAAATGTGACCTATGTAACCCTATATGACAAGTTAATGTCCTTGCTGGTTTCATTGAACAAAGTGCTCCCGAACTCTCCCATGCCGAACACTTATAATGCACACGTTAAGCTCCAACTTAAGGGCAGGTCGCTGACTCATGCATGACCGCCGTGACCTCTTATGCAATTAACCTGATAGAGTCGTAATCTATCAGCAAAGAGCTTAAAATGAGACCATATCGACCACTTGTACAATCAACAAACATCCACTCTATCGAGGTCACATCATTGACCCACATGCGACTTTTTATATTTTGAGTACTGAAAAATATCAGGATCTTTGATATGGGAGGTGTCGAAGGTGTAGAATTAATGGCTGAAGGAGCACTGACAGTTTGAAGGAGCTGTGTTGTTCACTTCTCGAGCTATTTGGAGAAACTATATGAGACCCCACCCCACATTTGCCTCCAGGCCTCGCGCCACTCATCGCCGAATTAGATGCTGCATCCAGGTTAGCAATAAATCTTGCAAAAGACAGCCCGCATCATGACATCATCACCACTTCATAGATCCTGGCCTAATCTGAATCCCCAAATGGAGATAGAGGTGTATCACTGAACCGCTTGCATTATGCTGTGATTCGCCATGATCTCGACAACTGTCAAGTCAAACTTCAAATCAGGTAAGAACTCGCGCGCGCTACCGTATACCCAAGCTCATGGTTTCACAAAATGATTATGATGACGCAGTTGGTTATAATTTCACTTCGATGGTAGGAACAAATGAAAACGAATTAAGCTATGCATGGATGCTCCTATTTGTCTAGTTGTCCTGGCTGTCTAGCTGTTCCCTTTACCCCGGGCCCGGGTAAGGATAATTGATGCAACCCCTCCCCTTCTTGCGCTGTTCTCCCGACCATGGAGAAGCGACGCGCAAGTGCGCTGTCACTTGGCATGGTTGATAGAGCATCGTTTGCCGACATACTGATATTGGAACATTTGAAGGCCTCGCGTCAAATTTTCGGCTGTTAAGTCATAAGAGCGGATTATGAACCGTTTTCTTTTCGCCACAAGTACAAATTATCGGCAATTAATGTCACATATTGTCCAAAATGGCTTATTCCGGGTGCAATGAGAGCTAACCCAGCCCATGACAGATCCTGACATTTTCACGGTCATTCGAGGTTATTGATTTCACTTCACCCGAAACCATTTTTATCTCCGTGGGGTTCATTTGGACGTTGAAACTGAACTTGGTGTACATCTATGCTTCTGAATGCTATCGGAAAGATCCAACAAGAGGTCAACAACTCGATCCCATCTGACTTCTGACCCATGTGCAGACATGCAGTAAATAACACATCATTACCAGATTGAGATTCTGATAGATACA
Organism: Imbricaverruca yamaguchii; assembly: GCA_034440575.1. Classification (NCBI taxonomy): domain Eukaryota; kingdom Metazoa; phylum Arthropoda; class Thecostraca; family Neoverrucidae; genus Imbricaverruca; species Imbricaverruca yamaguchii. The sequence continues at coordinate 175,866 of JAOTOL010001182.1, forward strand.
AAATTAAGCATGTCAAGTGTATATCTGTTATTGTTTGTGTATAGACAGCAACCACAAGCGGAAAAATAATGTCTTACATGCTTTTTACCGGCCCAAGAGGCTAAGTGAGGTGAGCGATCCGAACCATTCAAATCGAGTGTCAATCGCAAGATAGTGTTCGCTGGATTTTGTTTCGTGCCGCAAGCACTCTACGTTTGGGAAGTTTAGGGAATTGACACAGTCCCCCTGCACTGGGGCAGGTGGCAAGTCGCCGTGAACGGGCCAGGGCTAAGGCGTTTTGGTTATATTCGTGACCAAGCAAGAAATACCAGGCATGCTTGTATATAAACATAGTGAATATTCAAGATAGGAATACAACCGGAAGATCCTCATGCGTGTGACTGTTCACACTTCAGTAGATTAATCACAAGAAATGAAAGATGGATGCAGGTGGGACAGGGAATATTTAAGTGTTCAGGGAGCAGCTGCCCCATGAACTAGATAGGACCTTCCAGGACTATTCAGGCTGAGCAGAACTAAAGCGTTGAAGACGTTACTGGGCTTTTCCCCCAACTTTTAAGTGCAGGTGGAGTGCATTGGTCAATCCGGCTGGAGGGTGGTGGCTGGATTTGGAGCAGCCATCTGCTGGGTCGATGATTTGACCCCAGGGACAGTCGCACAATCTATGACCATTAGGTGGGAGGACTGTGGCGGCGGCTGAACGATGTGCGCCGCTGGTGTGCTCAGTTAGTGAGGGCTGTGAGCCAGCGTCTACACCGGACCACACTGTGAGCCAGCGTCTACACCGGACCACACTGTGAGCCAGCGTCTACACCGGACCACACTGTGAGCCAGCGTCTACACCGGACCACACTGTGAGCCAGCGTCTACACCGGACCACACTGTGAGGCAGCGTCTACACCGGACCACACTGTGAGGCAGCGTCTACACCGGACCACACTGTGAGGTAGCGTCTACACCGGACCACACTGTGAGGCAGCGTCTACACCGGACCACACTGTGAGCCAGCGTCTACACCGGACCACACTGTGAGGCAGCGTCTACACCGGACCACACTGTGAGCCAGCGTCTACACCGGACCACACTGTGAGGCAGCGTCTACACCGGACCACACTGTGAGGCAGCGTCTACACCGGACCACACTGCAGAACAGCGACCGTCTACACCGGACCACACTGCAGGACAGCGACCGTCTACACCGGACCACACTGCAGAACAGCGTCTACACCGGACTACACTGTGGAACAGCGGCCGTCTACACCGGACCATACTGTGAGGCAGCGTCTACACCGGACCATACTGTGAGCCAGCGTCTACACCGGACCACACTGTGAGCCAGCGTCTACACCGGACCACACTGTGAGGCAGCGTCTACACCGGACCATGCTGTGAGCCAGCGTCTACACCGGACCACACTGTGAGCCAGCGTCTACACCGGACCACACTGTGAGGCAGCGTCTACACCGGACCACACTGTGAGCCAGCGTCTACACCGGACCACACTGTGAGCCAGCGTCTACACCGGACCACACTGTGAGGCAGCGTCTACACCGGACCACACTGTGAGCCAGCGTCTACACCGGACCACACTGTGAGCCAGCGTCTACACCGGACCACACTGTGAGGCAGCGTCTACACCGGACCACACTGTGAGCCAGCGTCTACACCGGACCATACTGTGAGCCAGCGTCTACACCGGACTACACTGTGGAACAGCGACCGTCTACACCGGACCATGCTGTGAGGCAGCGTCTACACCGGACCATACTGTGAGGCAGCGTCTACACCGGACCACACTGTGAGCCAGCGTCTACACCGGACCACACTGTGAGCCAGCGTCTACACCGGACCACACTGTGAGCCAGCGTCTACACCGGACCATACTGTGAGGAAGCGTCTACACCGGACCACACTGCAGAACACCGACCGTCTACACCGGACCACACTGCAGGACAGCGACCGTCTACACCGGACCACACTGACAGCCAGCGTCTACACCGGACCACACTGTGAGCCAGCGTCTACACCGGACCACACTGTGAGCCAGCGTCTACACCGGACCACACTGTGAGGCAGCGTCTACACCGGACCATACTGTGAGCTAGCGTCTACACCGGACCACACTGTTAGCCAGCGTCTACACCGGACCACACTGTTAGCCAGCGTCTACACCGGACCACACTGTGAGGCAGCGTCTACACCGGACCACACTGTGAGCCAGCGTCTACACCGGACCACACTGTGAGGCAGCGTCTACACCGGACCACACTGCAGGACAACGACCGTCTACACCGGACCAGACTGCAGAACAGCCACCGTCTGCACCGGGCCACACTGCAAAACATTGACCGTCTACACCGTACCACACTGTGGAACAGTGACCGTCTACACCGGACCACACTGTATAACACCGACCGTCTACACCGGACCACACTGCAGAACACCGACCGTCTACACCGGACCACACTGTGAGCCAGCGTCTACACCGGACTACACTGTGGAACAGCGACCGTCTACACCGGACCATGCTGTGAGGCAGCGTCTACACCGGACCATACTGTGAGGCAGCGTCTACACCGGACCACACTGTGAGCCAGCGTCTACACCGGACCACACTGTGAGGCAGCGTCTACACCGGACCACACTGTGAGCCAGCGTCTACACCGGACCACACTGTGAGCCAGCGTCTACACCGGACCACACTACAAAACAGCGACCGTCTACACCGGACCACACTGCAGGACAGCGACCGTCTACACCGGACCACACTGTGAGCCAGCGTCTACACCGGACCACACTGTGAGCCAGCGTCTACACCGGACCACACTGTGAGCCAGCGTCTACACCGGACCACACTGTGAGGCAGCGTCTACACCGGACCATACTGTGAGCTAGCGTCTACACCGGACCACACTGTTAGCCAGCGTCTACACCGGACCACACTGTTAGCCAGCGTCTACACCGGACCACACTGTGAGGCAGCGTCTACACCGGACCACACTGTGAGCCAGCGTCTACACCGGACCACACTGTGAGGCAGCGTCTACACCGGACCACACTGCAGGACAACGACCGTCTACACCGGACCAGACTGCAGAACAGCCACCGTCTACACCGGACCACACTGTATAACACCGACCGTCTACACCGGACCACACTGTGGAACAGTGACCGTCTAAACCGGACCACACTGCAGAACAGCGACCGTCTACACCGGACCACACTGCAGGACAGCGACCGTCTACACCGGACCACACTGCAGAACAGTGACCGTCTACACTAGGCCACACTGCAGAACAGCCACCGTCTACACCGGACCATACTGTAGAACAACGACCGTCTACACCGGACCAAACTGCAGAACAGCCACCGTCTATACCGGACCACACTGCAGGACAGCGACCGTCTACACCGGACCACACTGCAGAACAGCGACTGTCTACACCGGACCACACTGCAGGACATCCACCGTCTACACCGGACCACACTGCAGAACAGCGACCGTCTACACCGGACCACACTGCAGGACACCGACTGTCTACACCGGACCACACTGCAGGACAGCGACCGTCTACACCGGACCACACTGCAGGACAGCGACCGTCTACACCGGACCACACTGTGAGGCAGCGTCTACACCGGACCACACTGTGAGCCAGCGTCTACACCGGACCATACTGTGAGCCAGCGTCTACACCGGACCACACTGCGGAACAGCGACCGTCTACACCGGACCACACTGTGAGCCAGCGTCTACATCGGACCACACTGCAGGACAGCGACCGTCTACACCGGACCACACTGTGAGCCAGCGTCTACATCGGACCACACTGCAGGACAGCGACCGTCTACACCGGACCACACTGTGAGCCAGCGTCTACATCGGACCACACTGCGGAACAGCGACCGTCTACACCGGACCACACTGTGAGCCAGCGTCTACATCGGACCACACTGCAGGACAGCGACCGTCTACACCGGACCACCATGCAGAACACCGACGACACGCGCCTGACATCGGCCCCCGTCGAAGCCGACAGCCGTCGGGGTCAGTGGCGGCCCGTAATCGCCACCGACGAGAGCGCGCGGCGGCTGAGCGGGCCGTCACTCCAGCCCGTCTCATGAACATGTCGCGGCACTGGGCGGGCTCATCATCGCACTGAGTAGACGAGAAGGTGAACTGTGCCGCCCGCCTACGGCCGCGGGTTAACATTGCACTGAACAGACGAGAAGGCGATGGTGAGCTGTGGCCCACGCCCACGTTCGCGTCTCGTCGTTGATCCGAGCAGACGATAAGGTGAACCGTTGCCCACGCCTGTGGCCGCCACTCATCTGAACCGACAAGCAGGTGAACTATGCCGTCCGCCTACGGCGCGGCCCGGCATCGCACTGAACAGACCAGAAGGTGATCTGTGCACTGTTCCCGGCAAGTTCCTACCTGGCAAGCAGCCCACAGATCTCTCCTCGTCCGAGCACTTCTGCGTCAGCCAGAGGTAGTCGAACCACTTGATGATCTTGTTCTGCAGGTGTCCCGGCACTCTCCGCATGCGCATGTACGTCTTCACGGCGTCGAGTTTGGCTGGAACGAACGAGGAGCCGCCGTGTCACTGCACTGGGGCGTCGGTAGCTCAGCGGGTAGGCCGAGCGTCCGGCAAGCCGCAGGTACGGGGTTCGACTCGCAGCGATGCCCGCCCTTCCCGCCAGGGTGAGGGGCAGGCGACGCCAAATGGTCCCGGCTGCTGAGTGCGTCGTAAGGCCACAATCCATCCATCCATTCTGTCACTTCACTGAAAATTGGCGTGCGAAGAGCATGTCAAGTCATACTGTTCTCGTCATATTTAATGGACCTCATTTTATCAAATGAGGTCCATCAAACATACACCTTAGCATACCCTCATTCGCCCATCACCTCACTCATGTTTGGATACATGTTCTTTTATCATGTAAGCGTTCCATGGAAATTCACTGACTTCAAAGGTGATTTTCCCCCGTTCCCAGTACGTCGGGCGGTCATAAGCCCTCCGCATCCTGCAATATTCCCCTATTTCTGGCTATGTCATCGGGTATGGGCAGTGACCCAAGCACCTGGAAAACGGGTGCAGAATACCAACAGGCGCAGAATATACACAGCACATAATTCCACTGTAAATCGGCTGTAAATCGGCACAATGGTCATGAGGTTTGTGTTCACCAATGGCCTGCAGTGCTGTCTGAAGGCAGTGCGAAACACGTGCAAGCGTCGCGCGCGCAAATTTCGACAATCACTATAAATAAGTTATGACCAGAAATCCGTCCGCAATTTGGAGACTATAGCGCACGTGCCGTTCGAAACCCGATGTCCTCTTCAAGGCGGATGCGTGTGGTTGACGAAGTATCGCGGTCCGTCGGCGGCACACAGACCAGGCTGGGTGCCGTCACAGCACGCAACCGCCGGGCCGACACACAAACCAGGTCACAGAATACAAGCGTTCCACGGACAATTTGAGAGTTTCGCGGGGAGATGTCGGACTATGTTGGTAGCGTCTTCCCATGTAACGCGCATTTAATGCATGCCAAGTGCCGGAAATGTCGAGTGGACTTATCTGTCCAGCTGTCGAGTGGACAGCTCTTTCGGTCCCTGTATTCCCTCCGCCAAACTTGAGCACCCATTGGTTCACATGTCGAATGTATAATGAACAAATGTCGAGCACGATGGGTGGGTTTCCGTTTTCCTCGATAAAATCGGCAAGTCGGTTTTCGGAATCCGCAGGAGTGGCCCTCCCGCCCCCTTCCCCTGACTACTCAGCCGGCGTCCGGCCGCCTCGCGTAATTGGGTCAGCGACAGTCATGCATTGTGGGTAGACAATAAACTGGTCGGCAGATGACGTCACCGAAATCACGACCACTTGGGACGCCATAGGCACTTGGACTGGCCAAGCGGTGACGTATACTGTTGATTCGAACGGCAGCATGGGTGCGGCGTCATGGCGCAAATAAATCAAGCGTTTCCCCTTCCAGGCCAGGGTAGTCAGGTTCCAGGTTTGGAAGACGATCACAAAATAACGACCGCGAAGGGACGAACGAGGGAACGACAATTTGAACACGTCGTCAAATGTCGTCAAGCGGTGTTCATGTGTGCATTGGAATGTGCATAATAGCCACTGTACGTGGAGGGCATGTATCGTGAAATAAATAAATAAATAAATAGTGGTGCGATTTTCACAAAATACCTTCTTAGCGGTCAACATGTGCGCGCGTCGATGCACATACCACGAAAGTCGGGGCGAAAATGGAATAAATTCTGGATTCTGAGTTTTTTTTGCAGGCGTTTAAGTCTCCGTTGGCTATAGCGATACATATAGCAAGGTAGCTCGTCACAAATGTCTCAGTACCCCGGTGTTCTGTCTCACTGTTTCGTGTCCGAACATTCGTGAGTTTTTCGCACAATCACCGCATACACCAAGTAGGTCGTCAGCACAATGAACGTCATTATCACAGTCAGCGGGTGATGTCTGCATGTGCCCATTAATTTCACAGTTCGCTGTGCAGTAATGCTTCAGCAACTATATATGGATCATATGCAGGTTGAGTAAACTGAGCAAATACGCGCATACCCGGCTGCAGTTGTATCTAAGCAACCTTTAATCTACATCGCATTTTTCCAGCTTTCGTAGATGTTATCAAACGGCCTGCTGTTTCTCCTCCGAATGAGATGTGGAGAGAATAATCTTATTGACTAACGGACTGGTCTTCTCACTGGCGATCCTTGGAGCTCAGCAAAGACCCAGCCTCATCTCTAAGATAGAAGCAATATGCAAGATGGAATGCCCCCGCCGTCAGTAGCGGGGTGGGAATACGCCAGGCGTGAACACTGCGAAGTGTGTAGCGGGGCGGGGGGGTCGATGGCCCCGCCCCTCCTTAGCTCCCTCCATTCTTCACCCCAGACGAAAACACAGCATTGAGGACCGCAGCTTCACACAGTGCCAGGCTTTACGTAAAGGCACGCACAACATTGCAATTGGTCGCATTTGTAAGGCACGTTGTTTCCAAGCGGATATGCAAGCGGGCAGGAGCACGTTGTTTCCAAACGCTGCATTAGTTGACTTGGCTGTTTGCCACTGTGTCAAAGCAGCCATGTTTGGCAGCGAATAAGAGCTGTTATAAATAATGACGATGGCAGCCTGCTTGGAATAAATAATGGTGATGGCAACGTCAACGGATTCAGGGATGGAGGCTGGGGTGCTTTTGATATTGCCGGTGTAACACCAATCAAAATAGTTTAGTTGCCAGGCAACGCCAATATTTTGGCCTCTTTCCGGATGGTCGCGCAATGATGGCACCCACTTCCGGAATTTAGAGAGGGCACCGCGCACCTCTCAAGGAAAGAGGTAAAGGTTGTTCAAATATATCAGTGTGTAGCAAGCCCTCTTCATTTATGGAAACGCCTACATATTTGCTTTTCGCCAATGTAACACGACGAATTTTAACGATCTAGCATTCAGCGCATTCAGTGTACCTATAAAGCTGGGCTCGTTGCCGCTGTCAAGACTTGGAGCGCATTAGCCAAGGTTGCACGCATTGAAAGTAATAACATCCGGTTCTGAAAATACACCAGACGGACTAATGCAATGCTCACGCATCTCTGGCTTCCATATCTGTCGTATTCTGAGCTTCCTTTATTACAAGTGCGCGCTCTCGTCTGTGTGAAGTTGTGTGTGTGTGTGTGTGTGTGTGTGTGTGTGTGTGTGTGTGTGTGTGTGTGTGTGTGTGTGTGTGTATGTGTGTGTGTGTGTGTGTGTGTGTGTGTGTGTGTGTGTGTGTGTGTGTGTGTGTGTGTGTGTGTGTGTGTGTGTGTGTGTGTGTGTGTGTGTGTGTGTGTGTGTGTGTGTGTGTGTGTGTGTGTGTGTGTGTGTGTGTGTGTGTGTGTTTGTTTGATAATGATTTAGCAGCCCTGCCTTGATACCCTTTTCATTGCATGACTCGGTGTGAATAAGTGTGTTAAAGTATTACCCTTTGGATGGCAATACAACACAGTACAAATCCAGTACAATACGCATTGGCCTCCAAATGATTGAAACTTGGTTTAGAAGAACTGGATAGCGCAAGGAACATATGAAGTAATGTTGACAGAATCAACGACTTTACTGGGGTTACATCCCAAACCACATTTCATCTTTGCCATGAGGCTAATTCTTTCTTGGTGAACGGCAAACTGATCGATATTTTTTCCCGGCGATATCCTTCTCGCTGGTGTTAAATGAAATCGCAAGTATGTTAAATTAAATCCACAACGAAATCTAGCCATGACCACTTATCCACTTATGATGGCTACTGTTTCTCTGAGTGCCAATTGGAGGACATCTAATTTTTCGATTCATTTTTTAACAATAATATATTAGAAGAAGCCTATATTCACTTCCAGCACCTTTCAAATGGGTGTTCTACCTTGGATTACAAACATTAGATTATCGGCGTACTGAAATGGTTCGTTCGATGTGGCGATCAAGAAACAATTAACGCTCATGGAATTGCAATAGCTGCCCCGGTAGCTCGGTTGGTTAGAGCGCTGGCCTGCACTGATCTCCCCTGTACTGGCAACACAGGGTTCGAGTCGCTTCGCGCGCTCGCATTTGGCCCCCGGCCGGGAGTGTCAGCTGGCAGCTGGCCCAATAAGGCCGGGGACAAGCTACTGGGCGGCCGTGTTGGTGCATTGGCGGCACGTTAAACTTTCGGTCTAAATTCTGCCGTTGAACTGGAGTTCATGGATCGGGTGGTGGGGCCAGGGTTCACGCAACAAGCTCTGCTTAGCAATAGAACCCTGGTTCCTCATGCCACCCCAACAACAATTCGAATTAAAAAAACAATTATAATAAAAAAAAAAATAATAATTTGCATTTCGCTTGCAATAGGAACAGGTGCCAAAGTGAACAAGTAGCAGGTAGCTGGACCACTTTGTCTGGTCCCACTGCCCGTCAACATTTCCGTCCTGAGAAGCTCACGCGAAAGAACGTACGAACAATGTCTGCTACTTACATATAAATATTTAACTTGATGGCACAGGTATGACCTGAAATTGTATATTAAAGTGTGTGTGTGGTAGAAAAGGAAATCCAGGGGCCCGTTTCAAAAGCAGATTCGAAATCGGTTCCCACAATCAAGTCGAATTGCCCTGCAGCATGCATGTGCTCCACTGCGTCGTGCACGCCTGTCCTCGGCTATAAGTCGTACCTGCATGCATGCTGATTGAGACGAGGATGTGACGTCACCTATAGCTTATTTAGACCTATTAGTGAGTACTACGCATACAATTTCGAAATCTATGGTTAGCAGATATATTGGTCGCCATCATCCTAGGGAATCGGAATGTCTTCCAGTCTGTAACTGGGGCGATGAGGCTCCAGCGATGAAAATTAAAAAATGCACCACTCCAATCTGCAGGCGAAGACCCTGAAAAGACGTGCTTTCAAATAACCCGGAATGTCTAAAGAGGTCACTTGTGAAATCATTTGAATCGGAATGCTCACCTTTCTCAATTGAAAAGGAACTATATAGAGCCTATGTTCGACTATTGGCTTTTGTAGCATTTGTTAATTGCGCATTGTCGGATTTTCGTTTGTTTGTTTGTTTATTGGTTGGTTCACGACACACTTTATGCACATTCATGGCTAATGGCGCCGCCCACACTGTTTCCCCGTTGTCGGATTTTCAAAAACACAAAAACACAGGTTGTGTTTTTGTTTGCCTTCCAGTCTTTTCGCACGCACGACATTTGACGCTCGCAATGAGTTTGCAATGAGTTGCGAGCGATTGACAGTCGGCGGATGGCTTACCACCCTCTATTCGGAAGGCGACTTTCAGTCGGCTCGGTCCTTTTCGGCTGCCGGCTGTGTGGTGCGACGCAGCCCGTCTGGCCTGGATATGACCCGACTTCTCTGCCCGCGGCGCAGGCCGGCCAGCTCACGTGCCGCGGAATCCATTCGGCGGGATGGAATTCTCCATTCGCGCTCCGCTGCACGGCGAAAACGGACTCGCTGCACCATTTATCGGATATTGCGATCCAGACCAAGACTGCCCTGGGAGCCTTGCGCTTGGTCTTGAAGCGCACATTGTCCGGGGCCTCCTGTCTCGCAGACGCCCAGTGGGACTTGTTCCCCTCTATCTCGCTCTCTTCGAGGCAAAAACATGCTGCGTCATCCATCACAATGGCGCCAATGACGTCAGCCGAGGGCTGCGAAAAACAGCAGTACTTCAGACCTTGAAAGCATTGCCTGCAGCACGAAGTGCAGCAAGTAAGAGGCAGATGCGGACGAAAGCACGCGTGTCCATGGCAGGTGCGCACTTCGGGGCGACCAGTGTGTGGCAGCATGGTCGAGCTGCTTGAAGACTGCTAGTGAATGCCAGTGCCTGGGATGCTAGCGAATGATTGAATGGTCGAGCTGCTATATCGCCAACTGTGCATACTCGGATCCTGAAGTACGTCATTTGATTCCTCTTCGAAAGTTGAATGCAGACAATTTTTGACGATGGTTGTATATGAGAGAGCTTATGGTGCAAAGTTAGTCAGCGAGAGAGATGAGGAAATAAAAAGGAGAGAGGGGACGAGAAACAGGAGAAGTGACGGAGTTGTTCATTTGATCCTTGTTTCTGACCAGCCACTGCTGGTGAGAATTTCCTTAGCCATGCCTGGCCATACCGAACCTCAGTGTTACCTGGCCATGCCGAGCCTCAGCCATGCCTAGCCATACCGAGCTTCAGTGCTACCTGGCCATGCCGAGCCTCAGCCATGCCTAGCCATACCGAGCCTCAGTGTTACCTGACCATGCCTGGACATGCCGAGCCTCAGCCATAAATAGCCACACTGAGCCTTAGCCACACCTAGCCACAAAGAGCCTCAGCCATACCTAGCCATACCGAGTTTCAGTCAATCCTAGCCATGCCGACTCAGCCATACCTAGCTATACAGAGCCTCAGCAATGCCTAACCTCACGGAGCCTCAGCCATACCTAGCCATGCCTAGCAGTACCGAGCCTGTACCATACACAGACATGCCGAGCCTCAGCCATACACAGCCATGCCGAGCCTCAGCCATAAATAGCCATACCGAGCCTCAGCCATACCTAGCCACACCGAGCCTCAGCAATACCTAGCCATACCGGCCTCAGGCATACCTAGCCATACTGATCATCAGCCATACCTAGTAATACCGAGCCTGTGCCATGCACAGCTATACCGAGCCTCAGCCATACCTAGTCACACCGGGCCTCAGCCATACCTAGCCATACCTAGCAATACCGAGCCTGTGCCATGCACAGCCGTACCGGCTCAGCCAGACCTACAGCACTGCCGAGCCGACCCGCCGTTCGTGATGAGCAGGCAGGCTGCGGTCGTAACACACGCCGTTCAACAGGTGGGCCCTGCTGGATAGCGGAGCACTCAATAGCGGCAGTAGATTTGGTGCACTTTAGTGCCGCGGCCGGAACAGTTCGGCCACACCTGCAGCCGGCACGCGACGGCGCGGATCACGGCAGCTAAGGATTGTGGACGGTGTTTGTGTGGACTAACATTCCCGCACCACGCACGCCTCACGCCTTATTAGCCTATAATCGCTCGGGGTAATCGCCGGCTTCCGTGTTGATTGGCAATCAGCGTGAAACGGGAAGCTTACTGGCTGTGAAATAACCTCCCACTCCACCGCGGCGCTGTACGGTGACGCTCCGAGCTCACGCCCTGCCGTCGACGGTGGACAGCGGGACAGAGTGGGCAATGCTAGTCGCGATGTGTGACTCACTCTACAGCAAATCACTTGGTCATTAACGGTTACAGCGCCGTGGGGAAATTTCACGCCCGGTGTTTGACAGGTTTAACTGAGCAGTGGCTCCCGATCTGTTCAAGACGTCGCTTCGAACGTTGGCCTGCCTTCTGACAATTGATGTGTGCGCATTGTGTCATGCCAGCTGAGTTGAAGTCCGTTACGTTCCTTCCGACAATTGTTGAGTGCATGTCGTCTCACACCAACTGAGTTGACGTCACGGGAGAAAACCAACAACCGCCCCACCCTGACTGCAATCCCAGGCCTTTGGAAGCCACAACTGCCCCACCCTGACCACACTCCCAGGCGTCGATGGGTACCACTGCCCCACCCTGACTGCAATCCCAGGCGTCGGTAGCAAGCACAAAACTGTAACTTCTTCATTTTCCAAGAACATTACAACATTGGCACATGTACTATAAAAGAAAAGTCCCGGAACTATAATGCGTTCAAGCAGCATAACTTACTTTGCATATAATCATCAGTATGCGTTTTTCACATGGATGTTGCATCCTCCTTTAAGAGTCTCGCCATCTGGATGCCATCCTATTCAACGGTGCTGCTCTTTCCCACTAATTTGCGTGGCCCATCTACAGATATGGCGGCCACAGCATGTACAGGCCACCTACAACTCACGCAGGTTGCCTACAACAAAGACATATATGACATGATATATGGCATAGACATGTTGTCTGCGCTACAAGGTATATGACTGGTGACGATGATGCGCCCTAATAACCCTAATCACCCTAATCAGCCCTAATCACCTTTTTTTGTTAACCTATAGCTGGGCAGAGGCCTAAACGCTGGCGAGTACTCATCAGGAGCCGCCAGTGTCCAAAAAAGGCATACAATTATGTGACTACATTCTGCGAGATTACCGTCTGCCACTTCTCGAACCGCGCGACTTGTCTCCGCACGTTGTGCGCACAGTTGCCCATTGCAACCCTGGCGCGTGCAAACGCTCGTGTCTTGTCAGTGCCATCGTGAGAATTAGCACGTTACGTGTCTTTCACATAGCTCTGCTACGCATCTTTCACGTGACAGTCGGTCAACTGGGCGACCGATTTAACACTGTGCGGCGTATTTCAGGGTCACAACGTTAGCAGGGTCATTTGCTTCCGCAGTGTGCTGGTGATACCATTAGTTCCCTCTTCGTTCCAGCTGGATGAGGTAACGATGTGACAGGTGAACGGGTGGAAATGCACTGCCACGCAGGTTATACCTGCGTGGCGTCGTGTTTACCCGTCGGGAAATTCGCATCATCAGATGCCCGATCGAACAATGTCAATGTTGGTTCGTTGGTTATTGGTTTTACGACACCTCGACCGTCGAGTCATGTAGCGGCGCCAATCTCTCATGCCGATTGGCCGCGGGCGAAGGGTAACGACAAGCGAGACTCGAACCAAAAACCTTTCGATTGTGAGACGGGCAACTCACCCCTAGACTAATCGTCCCCGAACAAGATCAATACGCCTCCGCCCGAACACAACTGCCGTAACATGGGCAAAGCAGCGCCGGTGGGCACGCACAGCCGTGCCGAACATACGGCCCACCTTGCAGACGTTGCAGACCTAACGCTCAAGTTCATCTGGCTACGCAAGTCGACAGACTCACGCTGAACTGACCAGCGTGGAACAGTCTGCGGCTGCCTGACATTCCATGCTGGTGTGTGTGTGTGTGTGTGTGTGTGTGTGTGTGTGTGTGTGTGTGTGTGTGTGTGTGTGTGTGTGTGTGTGTGTGTGTGTTTGTGTGTGTGTGTGTGTGTGTGTGTGTGTGTGTGTGTGTGTGTGTGTGTGTGTGTGTGTGTGTGTGTGTGTGTGTGTGTGTGTGTGTGTGGTGGCAGGTGGTAGGTGGCAGGTGGTAGGTGGTAGGTGGTAGGTGGTAGATGGTATGTGACAGGTGGCAGGTGACAGGTGGTAGCTGACAGGTGAAAGATGACAGGTGGCGGGTTGCAAGTGATAGGTGGCATGTGGCAGGTTGCAGGTGATAGATCGTAGGTGGTAGGTAGCAGGTGGTTGCCTGCTTCTTGCGTCTTACGGCAGTATTAGATCGTGCGCTTGCGATCTCTTTATGCTTCTTTGACCTGGACCGTGCAAAACCGAGGAGAGATATAACAAGTCCATGTTGGTCGACGTAAAACTATGTTGGATTACGCTGGAAAGCGTGGGGTCAGTCTGCGCCTGCGTGGCGTGTCACATCGGTCAAAGTTAGCCAGCACTGTCGGACACATTGCTCATAATCCGCAAATTCGAATACCCCAATCAGCGAAAAATAATTCGGCGATTCAACAAACTATGTCAGGAATACTCCCTAGTCTTGTAGCTTCGCTTTAGCTCGGTCGACATCCTGAGCGAATAAAGAAGAAATGCAGATAAGGCCATCTTACATTTCGGTTTCACAGGGATTAGGTCGTGGCCATCACCAGATAGAGCGACCTGACAGGGGCGAAATTTGCCGCAGATTTGCCGCTCTGCCACATGCTATCTCCAGCTCATCATATGCGACAAACCAAATTCACGTTCGAATGCCTTACGTAAGCTATGCTTCTTTGATTTCTAACCACGTGGCTATCCCCAAACGCAAGCCGAACCCACGACGTTAAGCAATGGAGCCCGTCCTGAATTAGCCTCACTTAATTGGAAGTAATCTTGCATTTTGCTAAAGTCATTCACTTCCAAATAAGCAAGTGTCCGTTTCTTTCTACGGTGCACTTCGTGTTTCAGGTCAAGCATTCCTTACGTGTAATGCTTGTCGGCAAACTAAGAACTTGTACCAGGACTAGAACTATAATTACAACTTGTAGCAGCTGAGGTGGTATCGTCCGCTGCCAAAAATGTGATGCGTCTTTCTTACCACGCCCCCACACACACATATACAAGTATCCAACACAGTGCAATATATCACCAGCATTCCAAAATAGCTGCACACTGTGGAAACTGAAGCGGTACCGCCTGCTGCCTAAAATATGATACGTCTTTCTTACACCACGTCCCGACACATACAACACAGGGCAATATATCACCAGCATCCTAAAATAGCCACATACTGTGGCTCTCAATGTCCCAATAGAGCCCCAATAGGATCGCTTAAGAAAAATAAATGCAGTTTGGAAAATTGTGGAACTTGGAACATTGCACTGGTAAAATGCAATCGTAACGGAGCTTCCAAATGCAGAGAGACAGCATACAGGGCACACAATGACGCGCAGACACATTCGCTAGAGGAGTTGCCGTGTCTTTTTTCCTGCAGATGAGATGGTAATCAGCCGCCAATTTATGTCTGCTCGGGCTCGGGCTTTATGTTTGTCTGAGCGCGTGTGGCGTCCGTTCGTTCGAGCGCACTCCGTGCCATTGTTCAGCACACGTGGGAAGAAGGGCGACAAAATCCGCTCCTTTGGCACTCGTCCTGCCGCGGAGATGCAACTGTTCAGCTACAGCTGCCAGATTGTGCCGCTCCGTTTATAGGACTGCCCCTCCCTCTGGCCGCCTATGTGATTGTTCAGCTACAACTGCCAGATTGTGCCGCTCTATCTATAGGACTGCCCCTCCCTCTGGCCGCCTGTGATTCTTCAGCTTCAACTGCCAGATTATGCCGCCCCGCTGATTTGTCTGCTCCTCCTTCCTGCCGCTAATTGTCCAGTTTCAACTGGCCGATTTTGTTGCTCCACTGATGGGGCTGTTCCATCCCGTCAATGAGCCCTGACAAGAAAGGGTAGCAGCCCATCCTGGTTGTGCGAGGAAAAGTTCAGGCTGCTGCACCAGGCCCGCATCTTCCGTCTCATTTGCATCTACTGGGCTGGATTTATCGATCCTCCTGCGAACGCTCTGACAACGATGTGAAGTCATCAGGCACGATGCCGTATCCGAAGTACCTCTCGACAGTCAGCCAAATGTCAAGCGCTTTCCCTGACGGCGGCGCGCCTCGCTCCCGCGTTCCTGTGCGCTCGCGTGGGCGCACCTCCGAGTCGGCCCTCTTCTGACTGGTCACTCCCGCGCGTTTCCAGACGCGATTCCTGTCACGGCCATCAATTGCCCGCGCCGCCGCCGCTCCCGGCCGCGTCGTCAATCGGCGCGGCTGGCCCCGGCCGAGGGCGGTCAGCGTTTTCGGCGCGCCGCCAGTGTGCCCAGCTGATTGGCCGGTCGACGGTCAGCGGGCGGGCGAAAATAGCGCGCGTCGGCGGGCCGATTTACGCCCTGGAGTGCGGCCAAGCGCCGACGCGCTTCCAGGCGATTGGCATTCAAAACGAGCCAACAGCCGCCCAGACAGATGGGCTGTCGGCTTGACCGATGGCGATGTCGGAGCAGATGCGGTCGGGGCCGCGTCGTAGGAGGCACGCGCACAACAGAGGCCGGCTCGAACGATAGGGAAAGCGAGCGCGGCCTCTTCGGCGAGAAAAACACGGCCTGGTCGTGATATCGATCATAATGTAACTCATATATCGGCAAGGACATTTTTACACCGGTCAGGAATATGAAGGCAGCTTTGCAACCGAAGGAAAGACATATGCTCTGTTTGGAAGCATGCAATCATGCAATGACAGCAGTTTTACACATTTAAGACCCCAGGCGCGTAAGGCCTTACGTGGGTTACTTGAGAAACAGTCGGTTCAGAGAAGCGGGTGTACCTTGAGTTTTCCTCACTCAAGTTTTGACGGGCACTTGAGTAAACTTGGCATGGCAATGTGACAATGAGTGGGCCCCTTCAAGTGCGGCGCGCAAGATAGCGAAGGTAGCACCCCTGACGCCGTTCCTCAGCCTCAGCATTCGGCAACATCCATCCCCCACACCGTTCCCCTTCGATCGATAGGGCACTGGTGGATGCGCGCGACGAGACCAAACAGCATTCGACCCCTTGTTAGCAGTCTGGACGTGTGTGCTAGGCACGAGGAACCGGTGGACTATGTCTTTCCGCTCGAAGTAATCGCCGACTGGGCAGTCCGCATCAGTCGACAAGACGGCGGTTTTGCGTCTCGGGGCCGCGGAGACAAAGGCCGGCGGACAGTGTGGCTTCGGCGACCTGGTGGGCGGCCTTCCTAGTGGCTCGAACCAAGGTGTGAGCGGGTAGGTCTTCGAGCAGAACTCTGGCACCAATGCTTCCCGAAGATGATATTTTGTGAGAAAAAGAAACTTCTCTGGCACCGATGCTTTCCGAAGACGATATTTTGTGAGAAAATGGAGCGTTGTGATGAACTTCATTCTAATGCACGTGCCAGGATGTCCGAAGCAGCTGCCGGTGGTTCCCACACTCCAGGAACTGTGCCGCGCGTTCTACGTGAACGTGAGCTGGAAACCACCTTGGGAATGTGGCTTGTTGATTCTTCTATCAATGCAGCCATGTTCTTGCTACGACAATCCTAATCACAGATCCGCATTTCAAAATAGAATGGAATTGTCACAGATATGCTGCAGGAACTGATTTCAATTTCAACATTCGCGCGAGTACTATTTCTGTTCTCGCCTTGAAGTTTGCATGGTGTCTCTAAAGACAGCATTGCCATCTAATCATAAACCAATCTGCCAGATGAAGCATGCTCTATTGTCCACTTTGTAAGGCGATGTATATATGCATTTTAAAGCTATATTGAATATGATTTTTGGAGTGACTTCGATGTAGTTTCCAGTCCGTAGACGCGCTTCCATTGACATGGAACATGTATGCCATCCGGAAATAACTCAAAGGCATTGGAGAACTTCAAAGATATCCTAAGATAACCGTCATTTTAATTCAGACTCAAAAGCGAAACGATTGCATGTGCAGTGATGCTGGGAGGAAATTCTAGAGAGAGTAAATAAGAGATAACTCCCTAGAACAAAAATTGCCCGCCTTCATTAGAGTACCACGTTGTTAATTCGTTCATAAGCTTGCAGAAAAAGCGAATGCTCTTAGTTGAAACGGCAGCAAGAGGCCAGTGCAAGCCACACGTTCATACACACATTGATTTTACATCATCCACATTTTGCACCTTTAGCCTTGTCAGTGGCGACATTTCTCCACACAACAATTTGACATATAGGTTGGTTCCCGTGGAAATACTTCGGCTCCTCCGTGATGGCAGCTGAGCAGCTCTCGGCTGACTGACTGACTTACTGACTGACTGACTGACCGACTGGCTGACTGACTGACTGACTGACTGACTTGACCAACTGGCCGCATACAGCTACCGAAAGTTCGAGAACACGCCTGGTCCTATCACAAAGATCCGGCTAGATTTCCTTCTTTATTGTGATAAAGTTGCTCAGATAGCAGTGATCAACGATACAAGGATGCCCCTTCGCAATCAAAGATACACAACAGCTCCATTCAACATGTTTATTAGAACTGACAACTCGTGATACATTGGCGTCTCCAATAAGCAGTAAACTAGCCAACATAATTACGAGAACAGCCGTAACTCCTGAACTTACCATGCCTCGCAGCCTCGCTTAGAGCGAATAGCATGAGGAGAAAATGTATAAATATTGGGAAAGAGAGAAAGGAAGGAAGAAAGAAAGAAAGAAAGAAGGAAAGAAAGAAAGACAGAGGCAGGGAGAGATGGCGAGGGTTCCACTGCCCGGAGAGACTGGAGAGACTATCTGGGTATGGTTGCGACCGAGCATGTGTGGGGCACCAGCGATGGGTGGAGAGTATGGCCCCCTATAAGGACTTTTGACTGGGGAATATGGATGTCAAGTGCCACAGTAGGATAAGCGTCAGCCAATAACAGCCATTGCCACAATGGGATAACGGTGTACGTCAGAACCTGTATTTATTATCGCAAGTCGTTTTCTCAGATTTTTATGATGATGCTGGTCTTAGTAGCAGACAGGTGCGATATGTGTATCGTAGACAGTGATTTATTTATTTGCATATCCTCATGAGGGAAATACTGCCACAATGATAGTGTATGCTGCGGGTAGCAAATGGACCATTTTTAGATACCAAAATTGTGTGCTTTGCTGCAACTCGGTTTCCAGCAAAACTACCTTGAACATGCATATTGTGTTTAAGGTATCCTATATATACCCTGTGCTGGTTGTGAAATTCCGTCTTGGAGAGGAAACTGAAGTCACACTTTAATCGATGAAGCATTGTTTTATCTGGTTCTATCATCAGTAAAAGCAATTTTCTACCGTCACCTAATGAACAAAAGAAAATTAACTGGTTACTATTATAAGTATTTACTTCTATATAATCGCGACCAACAGCCATTATCTGAGAGCACGCAATGTTGCCTCTGTTTGTTTGTTTGCGTTCACAACATAAACAGGCACACGAATTACGTCTCTACCTTGCACTAGAAGTCGATGGGCAGTTTGTTGGCAGTTCGTACCACTGCACGGCTGCACCCTCCCCCGGCTGCACCCTACTCTGCGTAGGTATACTGTCCTTAGGCCCTGTTCACAAAAAGCACCGAGGAAGCGTTCTGATTGCGTATACGTGTTTTGATAACATGGCAGTTGCTTGTCTGCTGCCCGACAATCATTTGACACACAATTGCTACCAAATTAAGTAAGTAGCAGATCAAACAGTGAAAATGCAAACACGTGTGAAATTGCAGACCCCATGGGCCGTAGGTTTGGGTGGGATGTAGGAGTAGACATCGAGGGCTTTGAGCTAATTTTGTCAAAATGTGCATCGCCAAAGCCCCAGAAAGTTGTGGGAACGCATCACTGTCCACCCCGTGAAGCCGCTCAAGACACATATCGGTCATCATGATTATATTTGAACCAAGATGGACCCGGCCCATCCTAAACTGCTGAGGGTCTTTGCGGTCAGCCGGACAGATCCTGAAATGCGAGGGAGGGATAAAATTGCTTCTCCCCTCCTCTCGTCGCATGGGACAAAATAGGGCATGTCAGGTCACGACAACACGCTTATCAGGTGTGCACTCATTCCGCCCATGCTAGCTTCGGTCGGACTCATGTGGGCATCCATTTTGATAGGTTACCACGAACATTAGTGCCTCGACTCTAAAATATTATTAGAGTGGGATATTCAACTACTCCGGATATTGGACATGTAGATTCGACAGAAATACACTCATGACGTTATCCAAATGCGTCCTTCGACCAATCATAAAACATGCATCTCTACAGCCAAGTGTGTAACATGGATCTCTACTCTTAGAAATGCAGCAGCATCAAACCTCTAAATCCTCGACGCAGTCCAAAATGAATTCCTCGAAGTTGCCGCAGGATCATATATGATATCATCAGCACAGGCACGTCACAGGATGTCTCACATACACACATGCCAACGACCTACAGATTACGCTTCCCAACACGACTTCGACCCTCCTCCGCGTGCGCGGTGAGAACAGACATCATCCACAATACACCTCATAGACCAGCACCTGCGGATACAAACAAAAATACTGAGAAAAATGCATATATATATATATATGCATTTTTCTCAGTATTTTTGTTTGCATCTGCAGGTGCAAATATATATATATGTATATATATATATATATATAGCATATACTATATATATATATATATATATATATATATATATATATATATATATATATATATATATATATATATATGTCGCGATTAGCATACAATGTATTACACATTACCCTGCTTTCCAACGTTCCATCTTTCCCATCTGCTCCGCCCAGGTCGGCACTCATTGGTCTCTTCCTCGGCTCTTCACAGTTCCGCACAAACACAATACGGCTCGCGATACCACCTACGCCGAGCGCATATCACAAATCCCGGCAACGGCCACTGCCGCCACGCGGGTGGCAGGCTGGAAAATCCAACCAACAACACCATCCAAGGCCTAAGCTCCGTTCTGATGGGCCATTGTTCACATTTTTTCGTTCAGTTTTCAGAAGCCGCTCGGCTTCTGCGATTGCACATTGAGCAGAGCATGGCACCATCAGCATGACCATGCTCAACCCACGCGAAGGTGTCTTTCCATTTTGGCTGACACGCACGACGATAGCTCGATGAAGACCTGGCGTATAGCCGCAGACGCTGCCGCCTTCAAAGATGTGCTAGGCGCAGTGGATTGTTGGCGGTGATTCGCTGTGCCATTACCTACCAAGGCGGGGCTTCCGCCGTCGCAATATGGGCTGCACTGTTTCCTGCCGCACTCCTGGGAGATAATGGATACCCATGGGAGACAGGCGAAGGATGATGTTGTTCGGAAGTGCATCACCCCACCGCTCTATCACGAGGTTAATGGCCGCCGGTGCCGGATAAGGAACAAGAACGGCCACCAAAGAGCGTCTGATTCTCATCCACCATCGACGCTGGAACGAGTTACCAGAACTACAGCTAAAACGATCTCGACACATTTCAAGATCCACTGCAAAATACACAAAAACTGTGCAGGTTCTAAGAGAAGGCTCAATGCTCACCTGCTATCGGCCATAGAGAAAGGATACATAGTCTTTCACTGTGCACTGATAATGCTACATAGATCGAAGTACATTCCCTTCATAAAAAGCACCGACTTTCAGTATTGATAATTTTAATGATATAGCATATATATCAGTCAACTCTTCCACGTATGTGACCACAAATTAGGTGCTGGACAATTGTGAACTGGATATATGCGGCAAAAAACTTTCCGTAAAATCGCTGGAAAATAGATCACTGGCAAATGCACCATTTGTGAACAGAATCCTGAGGACCAGGATTGTGAGAAAGCATGAGGAATTAAGAGGCAGGTGCATCCTCTACTCACTAAAATAATCGTTTCACAGTAAAAAGCTGATACTCAATATATGCTTGCCCAATGAGCCGCCTTGCTACACAATAAACATGACATCAAAGCAGATTAAGCTCCCAGTCCATGATATTAATTGGCACACTATTCAGTCGACTACCCGTAACTTTGCGAGCACCCTTTATTTCTTTAGCACACTTGCTTCTCAGCTTTTAAAAGTTCCCTTACGACTTGTAGTCTACGAAAAGCAGCTGTATCAAGTGCCAAGGTGCCGTTTACGACTGAATTTAGCAGAGAACATATCAATGATAGAAACGCACATTCGCGTCGAATGCCCTGTTAGTTACCCATCACTGAACACAGCACGTAACTAGACACAGAAGCGCCACGTATGCAGGAAAAGAGAACATTGACAACATACGTAAGGCTGTCGTCAGCGAACAAGCAGAACGTACCTATGTCGATGGGAACGGGCTGAACGCCCTGCTACCGTTTTCGCCTCGTCGTGTACTTGTAACAGCAAGCCAATGAATAGTCAAGAGCATGAGCGACAGTGGTTCCAATTTGAGTTTTAGTTGGGTGTCTCAAGTAAATGCAAGGTTCCAATTTTTACTTGAAAGAAAAACCTAAATCGGGCGCCAAGCTAGCTATTTAAAATGTGTATGCAACTTCTAGAATAGCTCTATGTATTGTCCGACATCTATTCATCAGCTTGAAGTTGAACCAAATAACCCCAGGCGGGGAGATTTCTTAGAGAGGCTCCTAGAGAGGCATCCTTAGGGAGGCTCCCAGAATGGCGGTCGCGCGGTCCGCCGCCAAATAGCGACGCCAGCAAGCACGAGAAGCCCGACAAGCACGAAGAACAGAATAGCAAGAAGCAAGAAGACGAGTAGACAAATCAGCCAATGTACTTGACCTGATTGAGAAAATACACTTTGATTGAGACCAAAATGTGCTCACAGGGTGCGGAAAATTGCACAGCCGCATTCAAAGTGTGGCTCTGAATGCGGCTGTGCAATTTTCAGCCCGATTCGACCAACGGTTTTTGGTTATAACCCCCGGCATTATTTTTAGGTGAAATAACATGGGTTTGTTTGACGATGGATATCTCATCAATACGAAGTAGAAAGGCTGGTAAATGGCATGTACATCAGAAGAAAAAGAATTAATTGATATATTTCCCAAATAATATAGCAATATTCCCACTGCCCACCTCGCAACCTCAGAATCCGTGGCATCATGACCTCCTGTGAACCCTATTCCAGAAAAATTGATAAACCTGACGAAGGAAATTAGAGTGGTAATTATTTCGCTTACCAAACAAAATAAAATACAAATAAATGCGTTTTTATAAATATCCGATATGGTCGTCCGACCTTCATGACTTTTTGCGATTTTGCGTGTTCCTGGTAGGATGGATTTCGTGTAAGCTATCTTCCATTGGAAAGCTACATCAGATAGAATAATGCATTCGGACACATGGCGGGAAAAGATTTTCCCGCGAAAAAATAGGGCATACTTTTTAATGTAGACCTTATAGTTTCACTTTAAAAATAACATCGAGAATGTATAGGTTACCTATTGCTGATAAGTCTCCCATGTGTTCATTTACGCGTAGCGACACAATTGTACCGCGATATGCACTGAATGACACCAAACACTAAAATAACGCAACCAGACTCTATTGAATCAGTTTCTATGGCCTACTTATTAAATCTGCGGCGGCAGGTAGGCACCTCGACAGGAGTCGACGGCGGCCAGCGGGTCAACTAGCGCCACCAGTGGCTGATTTTGTAACTACCGTTACGGGAGCGTCTTGCGACCCCCCCCCCCCCTCCTTAGGTTATCCAGTGACAGCTAGAGAACGGCACGCGGCAGCGCGCTGAAATTTGGCATACCTATTCCATATCAATTTGGCTTGTGTGAAAATCTTGAGGTTAGTTCCTCTACGGTTAACGAGTTAGTCGAGGTCAAGTGAGGTCACCCACAGAAAAGTTCATTCAGTCGTCATTCTTTAGCTGATGCAGCTTTTTATTCAACGTTCAGGGTTTGCTTATCTTCAGGGATGAACCAAAATGGACCAGAGGAATGTTGCATCCTTTTCGTTTTTGCTAACGTTAGTCATGCCTATTTCCCTATTAGGGCCAAAAACGAACATTCTGGTTAAAGGAAATATTTTTGTGTGTGAGAGCAAGTTGACTTCAAGTAACGTTTTGCAGTCCGCTCTACACATGATAAAAAATTGAGGAAAATTTGAGACTCACAATTTTGAAATTAAATCAAATTAATTATTGTGTGGGCAAATATTTGTGGGCCTGGGCCACGGTCAATTTAATTTTCCTTCCTCATTACAAATAATTGTTTTCCAAATCTCACCTAAACTGAACTCCCTAGAGCCAAAAAACATGATGTCAGTCGTAAACACATAAACCACCTACTGATGCCACTTTTGGGGATACAATTTTGGGGGTGGTTTCTGGCCCTACTCGTCGAGCGCTTTCCGATGACACATCTTCCGTTTTTGTGCGACGCTTCGTTTGGAGATTAGAGATGGATTTGTATCATCCCACCGAGACGAGGTGGGAGGATCTGATCGGAAAGACGGGGTAGATTAATGAAACTATCCTATATTTCCTCTATCTTTGGCTGTGGGCAAAGATAGAGGAAATAAAAGAAAAATAATGTCCTCGAGTAATTACCTACCCATCTTCCAGTATCACAAATATCGGGATACGATAAAATTGGATGCGGACTTGAGTATTACAAGTCCGGAGTGTAGCCTGGCTTTGCGCGTTCGTTGATACCAAACCGCTATTTGCTCAAATGGAAAGACAACATTTTTGTCTAGAAAAACTCATCATGCTGGGTAATAGCATACCTATTTAGCTATCTTGCAATACCAAGGTCTTCTGATTATGGGACAAAATCACATGCGGACTTGTGTACCACAAAGAGGAAGATTATCATTTTCTTGTTGTATTTTTTAACACAATCCGATTACGATAATAATGCACAATTATTCTGACTCACACTGTGGGTAAAGCGAAAAATATTTAAGCCAGTAATTCGCCCTTTATTCACAGGTCTCCTAAAGGGTTATGAACCAAATGAGACAAAAAAATAAAAAATAAAAAATAAAAAATCCAGCTTGCAAGCCAATCACGTGAAAAGGCCTAAAGATGGACCGCTGACAGAAGAAGAAACAGCAAAATAAGAAGAAACAGCAGAAGCGCACGTCGCACGCTGGCTAAGCACATCATACGTGTTGGCCACGGCTCAAAACCCACACTGAGGAGCTGACTCTCGTGGCCCGAGGATCCAACTCCGACATAAAACTGAAGGGGAGTTGTGTACAAAGCTTCCTGTCGGTGCGGAGCCTCCTATATTGGAGAAGCAGGCCGACCAAAAAGCGTCCGCCTGAAGGAACACGTGGCGGCTCTCAGGTGTAGGCGTGGCGACATTTCCCCACTAGCCGAGCACCGGCTCAGGTGCCGACAAGCTTTCGACCGCTCCCAGGCAACTGCACTAGCTGTAGAAAAACAGTCGCATCGCCGCGTGCTGAGGGAGGCGATCGAACTCAGGATGAGTAGCCCTTCACTCAGCCGGGGCGTCGGGAAGTTCAAATTGAGCCTGGCATGCGACAATATTCTGCCAAAGAACACCGAAATCCACCACTGACACCAAGTTCAACCCATTTAGCCATTTAGGTGTGATTGTGTACAGTTCACTTGTGTGTACCGAATGAGTCACGGCGCTGTTGTGTGTGATGATGGCATTGTCGTCTGTTTTTCTATCATCTAGTCCGTGTTGCTGTTCCTTCTGCTCTCCCTTCTTTCATCCGCGCTGTTTCTTCTGCTGCTTCTTGCTGTTCTGACAGCGGTCCACTTTTTTAGACTTTCTCATGTGATTGACTTGCAAGCTGGATGTTTGTTTTGTCTTACTTAACTCATTGCCCTTTAGAATACCTGTCAATAAAGGTCGAAGTACTGGCTTAAATAGTTTTTGCTTTACCCAGAGTGAGTCCGAATAACTAAGCATTCTGACCATTGACATCCACCTGGGTAGAAATGTGCTAACGCAGCTACATAACAAACCAGTTATTTTCCAGAAAGTACACCCACAATGGAAAACCGTCCTGCAATAAAATTGTACAGCTATTTGGCTCTCTTCCAGTGTCAATATCTTTGGGATGTCATCAACACCAGATGCGGACTTTGACAGTACAAGACAGAATCTTACCATTCTCGTGCCGCGTTCACTGACGCGATCCGCTATTTTCGTGAAAGGTTTGGACATGTACAAAATAAATAAGCTCCAGCGGTTGCCCGGTAGAGAAGACATGGTCTCCAGCGACCGCTCGGTCGAGACGCGAACCCGCGATTTCACGGTGGAGGAGCACTCCTGCGACCCGCCCATGGAGGCGCGCTCGTGCGGCCGCGTAGTGAGGACACGCACAGAACTGTCTGGCATGTATTTCATGTGGTTTATCTCCATACGACGTTTTAGTAGGAGTTCCATTCAGTTGCAAAATACAACCAAGAACAGCTTGCAGTGCAGAAGTGAATGTATTGTTTGGGTTTTTCCACAACTCATATGATGATAATATGCAACAAGAAAAACCAACTCTGCAATTTATTTAATATTGCCAAGTGTGACTAGATGAATATCAAGCTTTCCTTTGACAAAAATCCAAAGTAAATTAATTAAATTGTCCGTAGTAGACGTACGATGCATTGAATAAAAACTGCGAAATCAATCAAATAGAGGCTCAGTATATACAAGCCTGACACCTCAAGTTTGGAATGCCAATCGTGTATGCCACCTTGATAATCCTTAGAATGCATTATAGCGGAAAAGTGTAAAATATTGCTCCTAGAACAGAAAATATCAAAGCTTCGTTGGTACAAAATAAGACGTATGATGCAAAAGCAATGATGCAAAGGTGCAGCATGCAACAGAGGTTCAAAATTATATTAACACACTGAACTGCTATGTTGAACTGTGCTTATGCTTGAACTGCTATATACCAACACATAATGTCACGTCATTGTAAAATCCCACTGGTTATGCTAAGTGTACCTACAAAACATACCAATTTGTGCCATAACACACTTCAGTTGCTACAAGTGAATGCAGATAAAAGGCAAAAGATGCCAGAACAGACTGTGGCTGCTAAAACCTTAACATAGCAATAAAGCTTCCAAAATTGTATTGCAACACCATGAGTACAGGGTTGATAGGACTAGCCTGGATCTTTGCCATCTAGAGCATTGTTCTTTTAAAAGCGAAAAACGTCGTCCTTTTCCTAGTTTGAAAGTTGAATGATGCGACTCCCACAGAGATAGTACATTCACTATTTGATTTAAGATACACAACTTCATTGTAAGTGACAGGCTGTTTCATATGCTACAAATAGAAAAGGCACTATCCTTCCAAAGTATGCTTTCTGACAAATGTTTGCATCAAATCCAGGATTCAAAAGCACATCTCAAACACCAGGTGACGATGTCCAAAAGATCACAAGGCAGCAAGAAAATCAAGCATTAGCATTGCATTAAGATGTGGAACTATGGAAATAAATGTAGAGAAAAGGTTTAACAAGTCAAATAACACAAAAATGGCCATGCATCAATTATGTTTTGAGAAAGAGCTGGGGCATAAAGACAATAAGGACATAAAAGATTAGTGCAACTATGAGCCACATGGGCCCTTCTTCGTTTCACTTTGTACACTCAACCAGTTGCCCACCAAATCCGTCGATTAGCCCTCCCTGTAATACTGAAAAGCAAGCCCTCTATTCTTATAATGATTGTCTATGCTGTTTTTAAAGACGTTCAATATGCTGCTACTTACAATGGTTTCTGGCAGCTGGTTCCAGTGTTCTACTACCCTGTGGGGGAAGAAAGACTGTCCTAACCTTGTTCTGCTATGGTTAAATTTGAGTTTGAATTGATGACCTCTAATGGAATCATTTCTGTTAAATTCAAACATTTCCCCAAGATATCCCCTCTCCAGACCATGGACAAATTTAAAGACCTCGATGAGATCTTCTCTCAGCCTTCTATATCTAATTGAAAACATATTAACCTCTTCAATTTTCCTTCATATGCCAGGTTGCTTATACCATTAACCATTTTTGCAGCCCTCCTTTGTACTCTCTCTAAAAGTCAACAATCTTTTTCATAGCTAGGAGACCAAGCTTGGATGCAGTATTCCAAATGTGGCCTGACATATGCACAGTAAAGCTTCCTGATGACTTCCTCACTTCTGTATGATACATTCCTATTTATTTCCCCAGGCATTCTCAGTGCCTTCTTCCTGGCTTCCTTGGTCTGTTCTGATGCCCCAAATTTTGTGTTTAGAATAACACCTAAATCCTTCTCCTCTTGAGTTGCTGATAGCACTTGGCCACCCATGAAGCATGGAGACTTCATATGCTGCTTACCTACATGCATGATTTTGCACTTATCGAAAATAAATTTCATTTGCCATTCTTCGGACCACTTCACAAGTTCGTCTAAGTCTTTTTGCAGCGAGATATGCTCATTTTGACCTGTTATTGCCCTAAAGACTTTCAAATCATCCGCAAATTTCAAAACCTTACTGCTTGGGCCATTTTCAATGTTATTTACAAATATAATGAACAGTAGTGGCTCCAGTACTGATCCCTTGGAGACTCCACTAAGAACATTTTGCCATGACTTTGTACCATTTAGCATCACTCTTTGTTGTCTATCTGAAAGCCACAACTCTATCCATTGTAGGATGCTACCTGCAATACCATGGGCCTGAAACTGTACCATTAACCGTGTATGGGCTATCTTGTCTCTATCTTGTGGAGTGATGCAGCTGACTGAAATGTATATTCAAACGACAGTGCACCGTCATTTCACTATGCATCTCACCTTCAGCTGCAACCCCGCAGGAACTGAGTGACTTCCTGCTTCAGGTTCCCTCACCAGTCCTCATGGTGGGATGCTTTAAAGTACCCCCCCCCTGTAGAAGCAACCAGATCACAGTTTCCAACGGTTCAACAGCCAATTCGCCAGTTTATCTCAGACCACAACTCAGAGTTCCTAAACTCCCGGACCACCTCCCGCCACAACCGGACCTTAGGAGGTTCGGGCAGTTGTATCGATTTAACGTGTTGCTCCCAGCGATTAAGCTCACTGTTCGACTGGTCAGTCTCAGACAACTCCGGGCTGAGAACCGCTTTCTCAGTCCGGGTTGAGATTGGGACGCTACTAACTACACCACTACGCCAAATTATACAGACCACCCTGGAAATTGAAAAGAGACGAGCGGACAAAATTCGACGATCAGCTGGGCTTCGATCTCGCGAGTTCAGAGAATAGCAAAATCGAAACAAAGCTCAGTGCCATCAGCTCGGCAGTAAAGTAAGCCACTCAGTCCAGACAAGTAGCAAAACTAGAATTAAGAAAACATCAGCGACCTGGTGGAACTCGGATTGTCAAAGGCAGTCGCCGCAAGTCGTCACACCCACAAACAGAATAAAAGATGCGTGTGCGAAGTGCACACATCAGCATACGGCCAGTCCCAAAACACTGCCGGTAAAAAAACTCGAACAACACGCCAAAACTCTTGGAAGTCTCTCGGGTCCCAATTCAATAGGTTCACAACTGCCGGCAGAATCTGAGACCTGATGAAGCGCTTCAATTCAACCTGAAACGCCCATTAGGGCGTTTGAAACCCCCTCTCCAGCTGATGAAGAGAGGACAGCACATTACCGACCCACAAGTCATAGACCACTTTAGAATGTGCTACGGCGGTGCTCCAGACAACACAACCAACGCCGCCACCATAGCGTTGGTTAAGTTCTCTGGATGCCTTCGCCTCCAACGCCCATTTCAACTCTAACGACACAGAAGACCGCAACCAAACATTCTATTCAGGAATTGAACCTTGCCTTCAGCGAGTGTGGAAGCATGTAGGCTGGTCCGGACGACAACAATTACCAGTTTTTCAAGCATCCCATCAAAAATTATCCAACGTTCTGACGAGCAGCCATTAACGACTTGTACCTAACCGGAGCCATTCCTGCTACATGGCAGGAAAGCGTAGATATGTCATTATGCAAGCCGCCCAAGTATCATCACACGAGAAAATGTAAAAAGGGAAAATGAAAAGAAGGGAAGGAAAAGGTAAAGGAAAAGGAAAAGGAAAATGGGACAAGAAGTAAAAGGGGAAGGAAACAAGCCAATTTCACTTACTACCTGTGCGAGTAAGTCGGTCGAGCGAATAGTCAACACAGTATGGCGGCATTTTCCTGAACACAAAAACCTGCATAGCGCTTTCAGGGCTTTGCACGTCTCCACAAGGTCACGAGTTGGTGCATTTCCTCGATACCGAAGCACGTGCGTTTGTTTTCGGACGAGGACGGACGGAGAGGAGGAGGACGACGTCAGTTGCGGCCACAGTGCGAACGGGGACCGAAAGAAGACGCCAGACGCCACCTGCCACTAGCCAACCGCCACCTCCCAACAGCCACCTGCCACCTGCCACCAGCCACTAACACAACCCCAGAAACACAGTTATACACACATGGACCCATACCGGGCCAGGGCGTCGGTCCTGGACCCGCCGGCGGCGTGGGCGGCTCGTCGCACAGAGCCGGGCACACAGAAACAGCAGCCACCACCACTCACAAACGTACACTACCCGGCTGTGACAACACGCTCCCAACATGTACAGAACACAAACACCAACGCAGAACAACCGCAACCCCAGCACACGCGAACACCACCTAACACAAACACCCGCAAAACTAGACCACCAACACCAGGACCTTCAAACTACCGTCAGGCACACTCAAATCTATCCACTCCAACCTACCACCCACCACCGCCACCAGAATACCAACCAACATCCGCAGCATCCCCACACAACAAACACACACTGGACAGATCACCCACACCACATCCACACACAGATCAGGACACAGACCCGGAGGAGCAGACGAAACGAGAACACAGCACAACTGACTCAGACACCACGACCCTCCCCCCCCCGAACGCGACACGACCATCTACTCAGCCACACAGGCCAGCCAAGAGCACAACCAAAAAAAAAAACATCACTTAAACACCCACACACCAGCGCTAACACATACAAACACTGAACACAATCATACAATGGAACACACACGGACTTATCAGACACTGGCATGAATTTAAACATTGTGCACTAGAAACAAATCCTATAGCACTATGCATTCAAGAAACACACTTCGAACCCAACGACCCATATCACTTTCACATACCTCACTACACACTACACAGACACGACACACAACCCACACAGATGAAGCGGTGTATGCACATATATTAGGAACACGACCCCTCACAGCCTGATGCATTTCGACACCACGGCAGATATACTACTAACAGAAATTCATGCACACAACCTAGCTTACACACTCATCAACATTTACGATCCACCCTCGCGAAACACAGAAACACTCTCGGAATTAAATAAAGCACTTGACAAAATTCGCACACCTATCATTCTCACCGGAGATTTCAACTCGCACCACCCCCTATGGGACACCTGAACAACACAACCTGATCGCAGAGCACACACACTCATCGCAATATCCACACAGCATAATCTCACAATACTCTACACCGGCTCACCATCCTACCTAGTACCAATTAGATCCCTCCTCCATACGACCCCAGATCTCGCACTTGCTTCCTCATGTATAGCCCTCACCCTATCCTGGACATCCGACACCGACCCACACTTCAGCGACCACTCACCCATCACCATTACCTACACCTAACTCCCGACACCCCCCAATCCCCAGCCTGGCCGGTGGAGCTTGAAAAAAAAACCCTTTGGAACCCTTTCTCAGAATCTTTAGCAGTCCAAACAGCCCACAGCCCAAAACTATCACCAGAACAATTCGCAGACATACTCATCACCACAGCACACCAACACATACCACAAGCAAAACGACGACGCCAACACAAACCTCGCGCGGCTCCCTGGTGGAGTGATGACTGCCACCGGCGAGGAACCATGCACGCCATAGATATGAAAGACACCGCACACCAGAAACACTAACAGTATACAAACAACCCAGAACACAATGTAAGACCATCATTAAAAACTCAAAAAAAGACTTCTTGGAACACATTCAGAACCCAATTTAACAAATTTACACCTCTAGGCGAAATTTAGACACTTCTGAAAACATTCCAACACCGACAAAGACCCCCAATCAAAGTCATCACACTTAGACACAACAACAACACCACAAAAGATCCACAAACAATAGCAAATCTATTCGCAGACCACTACCATCTCAGATCATCTACACTTCCACGACCCCCCCCACACACACACCTCCAATCAGACATACACGCACACACCTTTATAACACTAGATTTACACTCACAGAACTCTAATTAGCAATCGCACAGACAGGTAACACAAGTGTAGGACCGGACAACATTCACTATTCCTTCTTCAAACACCTACCAACGTCAGCACTGCACACACTACTCAACACTTACAACACCGCATGGACCACACATACACACCCACAATCCTGGCTACACGCCTCTCTCATACCCATACCAAAACTAAATACAGATTTAAACTAAACTCTTTGCACTTCCTATCGCTCTATTGCCCTCACTAGCTGCTTCGACAAACTATTCGAACGTCTTGTCAAAAACGCCTCCTCTATATCATTCAAACACAAAACTTAATATCTCCTATTCAATCAGGCTTCCTTCCAAATCGATCTTGTCTAGACAACCTCACTTACCTCATCACAAGCATCCAGGAAGCGGCGGCCAGGAAACGTTCCACGGTCGCCGTCTTCCTGGATCTAAAGCAAGCCTATGACACCATCAACATAACAGCATTACTACAACACTTACACAACATCGACATACAAGGCAGACTGATGCACTACCTACATTTATATTTACTGAACATATTTTTTCAAGTAAAAATTGGGCTCCACGCCTCAGACTCCAAATTCCCCACCACCAGTTTAATGCAAGGCTCAGTTCTCAGTCCCCTACTCCTCATTGTAGCTCTAAATTCAGCCATCACCGACAACTTTTCGACCAAAATCGCAATCTACGCCGACGACATAGTATTATGGACATCAACAGAAGCACCAGCACACGCACTAACAGTACTCCATCACGCATAACAGAACACAACAAACTTGCCACACTAAACCTTCATATAGCACCACTCAAATCCAAATACATGATTTTTTTGCTACAACAGAGACACAAACCTGCAACCCCTAAAAATAAACAACTCACCCATTCCTTTGTCACCACAACAAAATTTTTAGGTATCACATAAGACCAACAACTAAGTTTTCGGCCACACCTCCTAAACATACAAAAACGCGCCTCAGAAAGAATCAACATACTACGAGCAATTTCTGGAGATCTGACGGAAACACACTTCTAACCCTTTACAAATCACGCATTCGGCCAATTATAGAATACGGATCCCCACTCTTCGAAAACGCAGCTAAATCAAACCTCAAAATTATATATTCTATTCAACGACAATGCCTACAAATAGTCACAGGAGCTTACACCACCTCACCTTCTCACGCTCTTCACATACACAACCACATCCCAGAACTACAGCACAGACGTACAGAAGCACTACTTAGGTACCACTACAAAACACAACTCACAAAACAACGGCCATGCACACAGGCACTAAAACTCCGCACAAAACCCAGACACCAACTCATGAATTCCTCGCGACTACAGACCACAATAAGCTGCCGCATACACAGACACGCCAACACACTTGATATAACACTCTCAACGACAACACCGCCCCCACAACCCATCGCATGGTGGAAACAGCCGACACCCAACACAAACTTCCTCATTGACAAACCGAAAAACACACACACACACGCAGAAATACAAGTATTCCTACACTTCACAGCACAGTACGCCAACTACAACATCATATATACAGACGGCTCCAAAACACACACACACACACCAGACGGGCACAGCGGCGGTGCTGTACC
Source organism: Imbricaverruca yamaguchii (assembly GCA_034440575.1). Lineage (NCBI taxonomy): Eukaryota > Metazoa > Arthropoda > Thecostraca > Neoverrucidae > Imbricaverruca > Imbricaverruca yamaguchii. The sequence goes on from JAOTOL010001182.1 coordinate 209,369, forward strand.
CCAACGCACCACCGCCAAGGGTCATCCTACGTGCCATTCTGCACGACACAGCATCCACATACACAGCAGAATTATTCGCAATCTTCTTGGCATACTGTACCATCTACAACACCAAAATTGAACACAACATCAAAGCCACAGACGCAAAATCAGCATTGCAGAGCATGAGACCCCACACCAAATACAAACACCCCCTCATACCAAAAATACTACACATCCACAAGCAACTCACTATACCACAACGGCCAACACTTCTCTGGATCCCAAGTCACACAAAAATACACGGCAACGAACACGCAGACACAGAAGCAAGCATAGCCACAACACTACAACAAATCACACAATGTCCCTACTTACAATCTGACTACTACCCCACAATACGACATGCTATCAACAAACACATACAACAAACATGGGATACAGTAACAACACGGCTACACGAAACACACTCCAAACACGAATAATTGCACTCCATCAACCAAAACACTCAGAAAACGGACACTAACGCGACTACGCATAGGACACACAGCACTCACACACTCATACCTCCTATGCAATCAACCACGACCCCAATGCACTACCTGCCGCCACACACTCACAGTCAAACACATCCTCATATACTGCACCAAATGCAACAACCAAAGACAACATATCACAAACTACTGCACAACGAACAACATCCCACTGAACCTCACCACTCTCCTCAACGACGACCATCTAGCATAACACGAACATTTCTCCTACTGTCTCAAGACTACACGCATTATGGAACAATTGTGAAAAAAGGGGGAAAAAGAAGTTATGTTAAAAAAATGGAAAAAAATGAACAAAATCAGGAAAACGGAAAAAAGTAAAAGATACGTTACCAAAAAAATATGTTCTTGCAATGTTCACATATGGCGATGACCCGACCCCAACCCTCCCACTACACCCCATACCCCAATGTGGCACCGACCGGACTAACCCACTCTCTCGACTTCATCATCTACGGCTTTCAAACAACTCTACTGCACCAGCTCTACATCTGCAATCGATCTAAACTACCTCAGCTCTACTCTTCAAGACCATCTCAGCGCTATTTCACCACTGCTCGACGACTCTACTAAACCTCCACCTCGGATTCATCCTCCTACCCTACGCTACTCACTCTCTAACACATATTCTCTTCAACCGGAACCAGCCGACATCACCACACGGTGGCAGGTGGGCAAAATTCACCCACACACACACACACTCAAAAACCTGCCCCACGAATTTCAGTACAGCTTCCAAGCCCAAAAATCAGCCATAGATATTCTTCTTGCGAAGCATGCGATCTATTATATAGAGCAATAGAACGACCCATTCTAGAATTCGCCAGCATCATATTTGCTACCATTTCGCCACCACTGATCAAACAATAAAAACCATCTAACAGCACTGTATCACAAGAGCCACAGCAGCCCCCAGCACCACACCGATAGCCAGTATTCTAGGAGACTCAGACACGCCTCATCCCCTTCCACTTCAGGAGGACATAACAGCTGTTTTTGTCCGGTTCGCTAGCGCCACTCAAAACATTTCCCAATCCCGCGGCCCACCGGCAAACAATCGAGTGTGCATTTTGAACCAACCGATAAACAAACAATACACAGCGACACCTTCGGCGCGGAAGAGGGGACCCGAGTCGCAGCCGGACTGGCGACCAACTCCCACTATTTACCGTTCAAACCGCCACGGCTCTCTCAGATCTTGACCTCACAATGACAACCGCCGCATCTCGACCGCCCACTGGACCATTCTGAACCCACAGTTAACCAACGGTCGAACGCATGCTCTCGGAAAAGAAGTCGTTTATGACATGGGCGGACATGTTTGGCACCTTCAACACATTCGCGGATCTCAGCAGTCACAAACCACTCGTGTGTTCACGTATGGGTAAAAGCACAATGTCAAAGTAGGTATCGGCACTACTGGACCATGCCTTAGACATTCAAACCGTCTGTCAGATAACTTTTCTGTCGCCTCCGCTGAACATTGGGCACAGAAATGCCGGCCGCTATCTCTATTCCAAAGAGACACAAAACGAGCAACGCAGCCATTTGTTCGGATTCGAAATCAGTCCTTCAGTCAATTAGCATCAAACAAGACTGCCCGCATCCAGTCATTGATCGAATCCAACAAATCGTGGCCAACGACGTAAACAACTTTTCCTTCCTCTGAATTCCCGACCACGTCAACGTTCGAGGAAACGAGCAGTCAGCCGGGCTGGCAAGGCAAGCCTGACCATCGACCACTTATCCTAACATGGAATATTCGGTAGACGACTGCGAAACACTCCTACAAGGCCGCATACGTAAGCATCACCAGAACACATGGACACAACAGAACTCGACACATCACAACTCTATCCACACAAACAACACCAAACCAACGCTAGGCGCATGAAACAACCCATCATACCGCCAAACGAACGTCATTTTCACTTGAGACTTAGAATTGGCTGCACAAAACTAGCAAAGCCTCAACTGGAGGATGGCTAATACACAACGCCCCACTGCGACACCTACAGCACCACACGAATGACAGACCACATTCTGCTAGACTGTAGCCTTGCCGCTACAAGGACAAGCACTCAATTACCCCGTTTACATGAGCAGATCAGCCGTAAACGGAAACTTCCGATCCGGTCGATTCGCGAAAGTTCTGATCGCGCGCGCGGCCCGTTTACAAGAACAAGGCAGCCACCTAATCGGATTTTTGCGGTTTGACGGCTCACACAATGTGATGGGAAGTTCCGAATATTCGGCGCATCTTTGCGCTTCTGACGCGCCTGCTTCGAGCGACGGTGTACACAGGCACAAGTTATCATCAATGATTCACGCAATTAGAGGTTGGTGGGCAGAGATATAGGGAATGTGTGAATTCGAAGGATTCACGTAGCCGATGACACTTTGTCGATCACAGCATAGCCCTTTCTTCTCCGTGAATCAAATGGTGCATCGTTTCCGGGCCAGACTATGTTCTACAGTATAGGTTCCAGACTACGTAATGGTGCATTGTTCCAGACTGCCTTGTTCCAGACTGCGCAACTGTCAAATAAGGAGGGTAAATCAGGTATACTACCCAATCCAGGGGACAAATCAAAACTCAAACGCTGTCACAAATCCGCAAATTGAACACTCCACACTACACCACATGGGGCACGCACTAATAACGTGACATCTCGGCGCCGCTTTCAGCTGTTGCATGTCTGATTTGTATGCTTCATCACTAGGTTTGCAATTATAATTTAAAATACAAAGCGTTTATTTTCATAATTACCGTAAATTTACTCAAAACTTAGCCGACAATATCTTCGAGAATTATCCTGATCCATGCAGACGTACTGTTATTTGTGCACGTTTGGCGCTTATCGCAAACTTCCACATACCGAAGCGTAACTTTGCGTTAAGCTTTTCGGATGTTTGCTACGCAAAAGCCCGTTTACAACGGTATTGTTTTCGCAAGTTTTCTCAATCGCATCGTATTCGGAAATTTTGCTGCTTGTGTAAACGGGGCGAATGTCTTCTGCCAAAAAAGAGGCTGAAATGTTGAAGTGCATGAGCCGATTCGCTTTCCCATTCGAAATAAATGGCTACCTAATGGTGCCATCGGACACAGATGAGCCGATCTGCTTTTCACAAAATTACATAGTACAAAACGATTACCCGAATGAGCCATCGGATGTAGCTGCTGGGCCGATTTGTCTTGTCACTCACAGCGGAAGACGGTCACCCAGCGGCACAACGGATATAGATGAGCCGAACCGAAAAACACCGCACTAACCTCGCACGCAAACCTGCATGAAAGCACGCTGCCACTGACCACAAGGTTAAAAATCAACACGCGACAGCCGGCGTGGTAGCCGGTGTGGACAACTACGCCCCTCGTTCGCACAGTACAGATCCCTCGGCGCTTTTCGATAGGAGTAGGCTAATGCCGTTACTTCAGCAGCAGGAAGTTCACATCAGTGTCGTCATTCGCCCGCGCACGGGGGGTTGGCCGCCAACACTACAAAATCTCTCTCCCAACCGCCCGCCATAACTACAAAATCATCTTCCACAGGAGAAAACTGAAACTGCAAACGTCCGAGGGGATACCCCTCCCGCTTACCCCGCCCACCTTCTGCACCCCATCGTCACACACACTATGACGTAAGACTCCTTCGGAAACTATTCACTTGTCTTAAATTTGCTTGCAAGGCATCTCCGTTTAAAGGCGGCGCAAAAGACCTGCATTGTTCGGAACGCAGCCCCGCCCCCCACCCCAACCGAATAATTGTAATTGCATAGCACAGTAGCATATGGTTTGAGTCAGGGGGCAAACATATTTGGAGGGTCCTCACCAACCTCCCATGTTATACAAAGTCTCCGGATTTCGACCACTAGCTTTTCAAAGAGACCCACTTGATGCCAATTAAAATAATTGGCGGCAATTGAATTTTCCTGTGGAGGTGGCCCAACTTACCACCATTGTTACATTTCTGGTTCGTTGTTCTGCTTCCAACCATCATTCACGGTTTCCACCACGCCGACGCTCGCGCACGTTTGCGGCCGCTGTAGGTATTCGACGCATCGCCACACTTCGCGCGATTTGCGTTTTGCTCATTTCAACCAGATGTTAGTCATGTGCCGCATCTGACGTTATGAAATGCCTCGCATGTAGCTTCGCTTGGAAAATTTGACGATTTTCCTATATTCTCGATATTTTTCGGAGGGAAGGAAATGAGGATACCCAACCTTACACCATCCCAGCCCCAAATGTTGTTGAAATTAAATAGCTCAGTTCCGTGACTGGAGTGGTGCATTCCACAAAATTGGGCGAACAGCTACGTCATGTAATATGGGCTATAATGAACATACTACGAAGCCTTAAGTTTAAAGAATGGTTTTATGTGTTCACTTTTGTAGTGGTTTGCCACAAATGGTATAAATGTCGTGCAACAGCTAGCATGCAACATTTGGCATTCAATGTGAACTGGATCAAAGCATCCCCACAGTCACATGTTCACTGTTTTCCTTGGAATAGGAAGGAAATGAATAATATAAGGCGACAACGTGGTGTTACTTAGCTGGGACCCCACCTCAGCTTTCATGTTGAGAAGGTTATTCATTCTGTCAGCTATCTATCTTAAAGTGGTAGCATTCGGAAGTAAAAATCTTCCTATTCAGCATTGGTGCAATTATTACCAACGCAATGGCCGGTGTTATTAAGAAACATTCCCGTTCACATATTGCTGAAGGCTATGGATATCTACTAATTGATGCAAAATGGTGCTGTAAAAAGAGGTAGTGACAGCATGATAATCAATGTTACAAGATGACGAGCGGTGGCGCCATGATAACTAATAATACAGGATACAGAGCTGTGGCGCCATGATAAGCAATGCTACAGGATGGCGATTTGTGGCACCATGGTAAACAATGGTACAGGATAGAGAGCTGTGGCACCATTATAACCAATGCTACAAGATGGCGAGGTGTAGCGCCATGGTGTGTATTCAACGAGATGTGCCAAGGGCTGTATGTCGGTGTGGATAGAACTCGACATATTTGTATTGTATTAAAATAAATGCTACAAACCAGAATGGTCTCCTTTCCATCTCCGCCAGTTCGGGAAAATAAAACGCAGTACTGGTGCAGTACGGTAATCAGAAAGCAAGTGAGTGAAGACTAAAACAAATACAGAGATCTGCCAATATTAGCATTGGCACATTCCACTTAATCTCAGCTCATCCTCAGCGAGATCAATACAAGTCGTAAAAACTTGAGCTGACGAAAATGGCCACCGGAGGATACACAGCGTCATAAATTTCGCTGTAAATCCCGAAGCGTTTCGGCAGTTGATGATGAGCGAAGTTCGATACGCTGGCAGCAATTTCAAGTTTCACTGCGGTATGCACCCAGTAGCCCCGCCCTCATTTGCAATATTGATGCGCGACTGGTAACACAAGGGTAGTGGTGGGAGATTGATGTTCGTTGGCAATACTGGTGTGATGGCGAGATATTGATGTTGGTTAGTAACGCCGGCGTGGTGGTGGGATGTTGATGTCGGCTGGTAGCGTCCGCGTGATGGTGAAATATTGATGTCGACTGGTAATCTCGGTGTGGTGGTGAGATATTCATACCGGCTGGTAACATCGGCGTGGTATTACCAGCCGGTCGCATCCCGCAGGTGGTAAAGATATTGATGCCCGCTGGAAACACCGGGGTGGTGATGGAATATGCCGTGGTGGGATTTGCTGTGGTGGGATCTTCCCTGGTGGGATCTGTCGTGGTGAGATCTGCCGTGGCTGCTTCTGCCACATGATCTGAATTCCTGTCTCGGAGTCCACTCATGGCTAAACTAATCACCATTGCCTTCTGACAAGTAGCCCGCCGTACTGCCGTATGAGTGTTGCAATCTTCATACACCGCGTCATCGGCTACACTAACGGGGCAAACTGACCGGGCAGCCAAATAGTGCTCGGAAAACTGCGCTGCACAGACAACGCCGTTTATATATATATATATATATATATATATATATATATATATATATATATATATATATATATATATATATATATGTGTGTATATATGTATATATATATATATGTCTTATAATCGCATTAAGTAGCCCAAATGTCACTCACGTGATGCTTAACGTTTTGAAAGCTTACATTCACCGACCCAATTTGCATCATAAACTAATATTGGGTTTCCTAGATCGAGAATTTGGAGGACTGCCGTGTGACGTCATGGCCTTGACCCCGATCATTTTGTCAGGGAAACCGCTGATCCATCGCCCATCGCCCCCAGTCAGCAGCCCTTGCTCGCGCATACTCGCGTTTGCCCATTCCCGCCAGCACCAGAAGTTGGCACAGTGAAACATGCATTTTGGAAGCCAGACACTATTTAGCAGCAAAACGAACACCACCGAAAAGCGTGCTCATTTACAGACACAGCTCCACGGCCGCGTAGATGATATGGGTTACCGTCGTCGGCTGCAGGAGCATGTCGGGCACATTGAGATTTCCGCTGACTACAACACCAGCTAACGGATGGCAAATGCCACCGGGCGAAGGTTCGACACATTCGCGTATATACTTGGGCGGCGAATTCACTGCGACACTCCTACGCTGCGACACATCATAGAAGGGACCTGCTCTTAAAGCAAGTGGCCCGAAGACGTGTAATGAGCTCGTAAAGCCAGATGAAATCGGCCCATTAATCGCACGGCTGAAAGCGGTCGTAACCGGATGCATTTATGCTTCGAAGTGCTTGTGAGTCCATTTGCCTGCCGGAGACCCGCCGAACGACGCCATCGACAACACTGAGGTCACGCCAACATCTCTGGCAAGAAGCCAATGGGTAGGGGGAGAGCCGGTCGGTAAGTCTCTTCATCGCAAGGTCGTGGGTTCGCATCCCGCAGCCGGTGGGATTATCGAGTTCGCCCGTGACCAGTCGGCGAGAGAGGTTGGCGACGATATGTGTCCTAGCAGTTGAATGCGCCACAGAGGAGCCCAAGGTTCTCCTTCTTCTTCTTCTTCAAGGTGGGGCGCAGTCTGCCTGCTCATTGGCCACCCTGTTCATCCTCCCTGACTCAGGCTGCACCCCAGTTGTCACCTCCTCCTTCCTGTCTCATGACACGCCCTACGGTCACCTTGTCCTTCCTGCCTCAGGCTACGCCATGGTGTCACCTTCTCCTTCCTGTCTCAGGCTACACCCTGCTGTCGCCCCTTGCCTTCTGTGTCTCAGGCAACACCATGTTGTCACCTTGTCCTCCCTGTCTCAGGCTACGCCATGGTGTCACCTTCTCCTTCCTGTCTCAGGCTACACCCTGCTGTCACCTTGTCCTCCCTGTCTCAGGCTACACCCTGTTGTCACCTTGTTCTTCCTGTCTTAGGCTGCATCTAGCTGTAACCTTCTCGTCCCCGTTTCAGGCTACGCCGGCTGTCAACTTCCTGTCTTCAAGCTCCACCACCCGTCCAGTCTTTTTTCGGTGCCATCTTTTCCTAAGCTGTATCTATGACCTGCCAACTCAGCTACACACACACATGCACAAACATACACACAAACATGCACACACATACGCGCATACTCGCACGCACGCACGCACGCACACACATACACACACATACTCCCGCACACACTCCTGTCTTACATAGACATACACACACACACACAAAGACACAGCTCTATCGGCACAGCAAGTACTTGCAGGTCTTAGCTATCAGGATGGTCTACACATCTGCACATCTCTGCACGCATGTTCATAAAGCCATCAAGTACCAAGGCTCGATACGATTCCCATTGGCTCATCGGGGCCCATAGGTGTAGCGAAAAGATACTCATATAGCCCAATCAATGCTATATTATAATGTGTACACAAACTATCTGCCCCAGCATACCCAGCCATGTTGACTCGTTGTCGCGACGCATATTCGTAGATCGAGCAATACACGGACCATCGCTGCGCACGCAGCGACAGCTCACCTATATAAATCCAACTTCATGCACCCAATTTTGCATCTTCCCGCCAAACATCTTAGAATTAAAATGTAAGAATATTGGACCTTACGAATGCATCTAGGTTAACTTTGATGCCTTCAATGTGGTTATCTCCACCGCATCACCATGCGGCGTATGTCACTGATCAACGATCCGGTTACTGACGATTTACTGACGCTTGACGGTCCTGCATCTTGGCTCGTCTAGCCTGCAGTCCTGCAGTGATGACTCCAATATGATGTCCAACATAGAAGAACATTATTTAGATTGGCGTTTTCTAACGCGTTTACCATTTCAGATAGTTCAGCCATATCGTCCCCTAATTTCCTATGGTTTCGTGAGTGAATATACAATGCCGTAAACCACTCCATGTTCAAATCCATGAGTACTATTCCACTGATAAGTCCAGTAGTTTTTACCTGAATTCTCCCCCCCTCCCCCCCTCCCTCCCCCCCCCCCCCCCTCCCCCCCTCCCCCCCTCTCCCCCCCCCCCCCCCCCCCTTTCCCCCCCCTCCCCCCCCCCCCCCCCCTGAGTGAGGCCTCCATTCCTATTCATGATTTAGAGCATTCTAATCGCTCTGTTCCTAGCTGAATTACATTGTTTTTCTTCTTTAAGGCCACTTGAAATTATCACATATACATTTTTCCTCTTCAGTGACATCAAATTCACTACGTTCCATTAGGTATCAAAATATCCCAACTCCATACCATGTGCATAACTTACACTGATCGTCGTTGAGGGACATTTGCCATTTATCAGCTCATCTCTTAGGTACTTCAAATCCCGCTGAATATTGTTACATTCATCACTATTATTGGCAATTTTTACCAGCTTCATATCATCATTAAATTTAAACACCCCATTCATCAGCCCTACATCAGTTTTGATCACAAAGATGATACCGGGCAGTAGACCTAAAAGTGAACCCTGTTACACTCATAAAGATCCTTCCATTCAGATTTACATCTATTTAATACTACCCTTTGTTCCGTCCCATTAGCCATACACCTATCCATTCTAAAACTTTTCCATTAATAAGTGATGTTCCAGCTGATGAAGTTGACGTATGTACGGGAACTTGCTTTGCTGAAGTTAAAGTACACTACATTTGTCTTGTTTAAACTGTCAGCTTCCCCAGCTACATATCCATGAACTCCAAGAGGTTAGTTAGCAAGACTTCTCAGATTGAAATTCATGTTGAGTATCCCTTAAAAAGTTGGCCCTATCAAGACGCTTGTGAGCACTTTCCTTGACAAGTTTTGCCAGCATCTTACAAACCGGCGAGGTTGAGGTGACTGATGTGCATTTTCCCACACACTTTTCATTTCCCTTCTTGAAATATCCTACTACATTTGCATTGCGCCAATTTTCTGATACTTCAGAATAGTCAAAGTACCGCCTGGAAATTAAACCTAGAGGGGCAGCAAAACCTTGAATATTGTCAGCTGGCCGCCCCGGTTGGGTAGAGCGCTGGCCTGCTCTGGTCTCCCCTGTCCTGGCAACACGGGGTTCGAGTCGCTTCGCGCACTGGCTTTTAGCCCCCGGGTGGGGGAAGGGTCAGTTGGCAGCTGGCCCGATAAGGCCGGGAACGAGCTACCGAGCGGCCGTGTTGGTGCATTGACGGCACGCTGAACTTTCGGTCAAAATTCTGCCGTTGAACTGGTATTCATGGAGCGGGTGGTGGAGCCAGGGTTCACGCACCAAGCTCTGCTTAGCAATAGGACCCTGGTTCATAAAGCCACCCCAGCAACAACTCGGATAAAATACATTTTTTTAAATAATAAAACAGCTAAAATCCTTGCAGATACATCATCGGAAAATGGCATCATAACGTCCACTTTCGACCGCCACCACAGCCTCATCTGCCGCTTCATTCCTGTCCGCCCGACCTGTCGCTGCTGCTGCTGCTGCTGCTGTTCTCCTTCCGACCGCGTACACCTCAGGCCGATGCCGACCCGGCGGTCAGCAGAACGTCATCGCCGCTGACCTCCGTGTGTTTTTGACCCGCTTCAGGCTCGCGGCTCAACTGGCCTCCCACGTGTGTGTGCGGCGACGCACGTGGGAGGCCACGTGACGCACGAGCCAGCTCACGTACGCTCGTGCTGGGGAAACCGTGCTGATGTCCAATTGCACTGCACGAGTCAATAGGTGTGCTGACTGTACTGGTGATTTCCACTTGCATTCATTAGTCGGACTGGACCGGCTATGAACAAACGCACCTGGGCTGCGCCCCTGGGAAACAGAGCGGCCTATTTAGCAGCCTGAGGAACGGCCTGAGAAGCAGCCTCGGAAGTGGCACACATCCTAAGCGGTATCTATAAGTGAACAGTGAGTGAACTGTTTTGGAAGCGACCCACGACGCGCCCTAAGGTTGGATAGTCTTGTGCTTTTGCTGAAATAAAAAGTTATTTTAGCTGAATATTTGTGTCATAATTAACTCACCAAGGTTAATGTCATCGCATGTGCAAGCAAACAGGCATTTAATTAGCGTTAGCAAGTGCTATAACTTAAAATATTTCTGAATTCGGTTCGCTAGGACTGCAGGGGTGGACAAGATGAATGTGTATGTGTATATATATAGATATGTACAGAAACATATATATATGCGTATATATACATATGTATATATATATATATATACATACATGAATATATACATATATATGCATATATATGTATATGTATATATATAGATAGACGTATATAAATATATCAGATCATTGTAATAGACGATACCGTATTATTCTGAGCTGTGCATTGAGGTCATATTTCACCAGATTGAGATCTTAAGTGCAGTTTTTGCAACAAGAATACGAGAAATATTATTCGGAAAGGAAATTGAGTCGTAGAGTACTCTGTACTAATGTGAATTACCAGATGGCGCGCAAGCAGTTCATATGTGCTTAACAAACTGGCAATCTGCAATGCTCACTGCCCAATCGTAAAACTAGTTGCAAAACTTGCGCTCGCGGCCAGTCCAAGATCGCAGAATTACCAGAACTCAATGTGCCATAGCCAGGAGCCGGCTGAAGTTGTCGCCTTCACAGGTTAGCCACCGGCACGCGTAATTGGCGGCGATAAAGCGCGGGAACTTCGCAGCACTAACGACTCGAAGCGATTGATCACCGCGCGCTATTCCTTTGGCGAACTGATTGCTCCTTCTCGGCCACTTGAACTCGGTGAACTCGGACTCACGATGTGTGTCCGCGAGTCGGTAATTTGCGCGTCACCAGCTCGGCAACAGTTGGCAACCACTGCCGGTCGTGGCGCACGTGTGTACCGCCTCCACGTGTGGCTCGCATCCACGTGTGTCCCGCCTACACGTGTGTCATACATCCACGTGTGTCCCGCCTACACGTGTGTCATACCTCCACGTGTGTCCCGCCTCCACGTGTGTCTCACCTCCACGTGTGGCTCGCATCCACGTGTGACTCACCTCCACGTGTGTCATACATCCACGTGTGTCCCGCCTCCACGTGTGGCTCGCATCCACGTGTGTCCTACCTCCACGTGTGTCATGCCTCCACGTGTGTCCCGCCTACACGTGTGACCCGCCTCCGCGTGTGTACCGCCTCCACGTATATCCCCCTACACATGTGTCTCGCCTACACGTGTGTCTCACCTCCACGTGTGTCCCGCCTCCACGTGTGTCCCGCCTACACGTGTGTCTCACCTCCACGTGTGTCCCGCCTCCACGTGTGTCTCACCTCCACGTGTGTCTCACCTCCAAGTGTGTCATACCTCCACGTGTGTCCCGCCTACACGTGTGTCTCGCCTCCACGTGTGTCCCGCCTCCACGTGTGTCCCGCCTACACGTGTGTCCCGCCTCCACGTGTGTCCCGCCTCCACGTGTGTCATACCTCCACGTGTGTCCCGCCTACACGTATATCCCCCTACACATGTGTCTCGCCTACACGTGTGTCCCGCCTCCACGTGTGTCTCGCCTACACGTGTGTCTCGCCTCCACGTGTGTCCCGCCTCCACGTGTGTCTCGCCTACACGTATGTCTCGCCTCCACGTGTGTCCCGCCTCCACGTGTGTCCCGCCTGCACGTGTGTCCCCCTACACGTGTGTCTCACCTCCACGTGTGTCGTACTTCCACTTGTGTCATACCTCCACGTGTGTCATACCTCCACGTGTGTCATACCTCCACGCGTGTCTCACCTCCACGTGTGCCCCGCATACACGTGTGTCTCACCTCCACGTATATCCCCCTACACACGTGTCTCGCCTACACGTGTGTCCCGCCTCCACGTGTGTCCCACCTCCACGTATATCCCCCTACACATGTGTCTCGCCTACACGTGTGTCCCGCCTGCACGTGTGTCCCCCTACACGTGTGTCATACCTCCACGTGTGTCTCACCTCCACGTGTGCCCCGCCTACACGTGTGTCTCACCTCCACGTATATCCCCCTACACACGTGTCTCGCCTACACGTGTGTCCCGCCTCCACGTGTGTCCCGCCTCCACGTATATCCCCCTACACATGTGTCTCGCCTACACGTGTGTCCCGCCTGCACGTGTGTCCCCCTACACGTGTGTCTCACCTCCACGTGTGTCGTACTTCCACTTGTGTCATACCTCCACGTGTGTCATACCTCCACGTGTGTCATACCTCCACGTGTGTCTCACCTCCACGTGTGCCCCGCCTACACGTGTGTCTCACCTCCACGTATATCCCCCTACACATGTGTCTCGCCTCCACGTGTGTCCCGCCTCCACGTGTGTCTCGCCTCCACCTGTGTCCCGCCTCCACGTGTGTCCCGCCTCCACGTGTGTCCCGCCTCCACGTGTGTCCCGCCTCTCCGACAGGACAACGAGACGCGTGTGTGGCGTACTCACCGTGCAAGTCCCTCGTGCTCACCATGGAAGTCCGGGGCGGGGATGGCCGAATGGTTAAGGTGTCGGGCTATGGGTACCAAAGGTCCCGGGTTCGACATTGGCGCCGCTCAGGACATTTCCCAATCCCGCGGCCCGCCGGCGAAACAGTGTGGGCGGCGCCATTAGCCGTGAATGTGCAGAAAGTGCGTCGTGAACCACCCAATAAACAAACAAACACCATGTAAGACCCAGGTGCTCTCCGTGGCAGTCCCCGGTGCTCTCCGTGATATTTCCCGGTACTCTCCGTGACAGTCCCTGGTACTCTCCGTGGCAGTCCCCGGTGCTCTCCGTGGTATTCCCCGGTACTCTTCGTGGCAGTCCCCGGTGCTCCCCGTGATATTTCCCGGTACTCTCCGTGACAGTCCCCGGCGCTCTCCGTGACAGTCCCTGGTACTCACCGTGGCAGTCCCTGGTACTCTCCGTGACAGTCCCTGGTACTCACCCTGAAATTCCTTGCGCGCCGCGCTCACGTTGGCCACAATGTTGGCCACGTGTCCGAGCACGGCGGCGAACAGGAACATGCCGAACAGCAGCTGCGTCACTATGAACACGTAGTCGGCCTTGATGACCGGCTTGGGCAGGTCGCCGATAGTGGTGAGTGCGCGCGTGCACCAGTAAAGCGCCCGCAGGTGCGCCAGCACCACGTCGTTGTCGCCGGGCTTGCGCTGCTGCGCGAACACCTCCGAGAAGCCGCCGTTGATGGAGATGATGTGGTAGAGGCAGGCGTTCCAGTGGAAGCACGCCAGCAGGTAGTGCATGAGCGACGCGGTGCGCCACACGTTCGGGTAGTTGGTGTGACGCTCCGTGCGATCCATGAAAGTCCAGAAACGGTAGATCTTCACCAGGCGAAAACAGCGCAAGACCGAGTTGTACCCGATCGACAAGTACAGGAAGTCCAACGGCAAAAGGCAAAGTGCGTCTATATAAAACTTGGTGGAGTTCATGTAGTGGGTGCGCAGCTTGACAGTGTCCGTCTGCAACACACCGTCCTCCAGATAGCCGGTCCGGAAGTGGAACGCAATGTCCAGCGCGTATATCAGATCGCACAGATAGTCGAGAATAAACCACACCACCATTGTGTCCGGCTGTATCTCTTGGAAAGCACAGCGGTAGATGATCACCCAGAAGTTGTAGAGGAACGCCAGCGACACCACCATGCTCCAGTAGTAGTAGAGCCGGCCGGCCGGGTCGAACACGAACGTCCAGCGGCAGTTCGGCCGCGCCTCCGGGCCGCGGTAGCCGTCCAGCAGCTTGGCGCGGATCTCGTGCCGGCGCGCCTCGCGCGTCTTGCGCGGGATGTCCAGCTCGGAGAACTGCGCCCGGTTGACGTACGCGCTGCTGAACGAGTCGTGGCTGAAGCGCTTGCCGGTGCGCACGCCGAACCGGCTCGACACCAGCTCGATCAGCGACTGCTTCGAGCCGGAGCGGCACTTGAGCGAGTCGACCGACGCCTTGGCCGCCGCGCTCGGGCTGGTGGCGTTCAGTCGCGAGCTGGACGAGCTCATGCGCTCCTGCACGCCGCGCGTCGACGTGATGATGCCTGTAACACACGGCGGCTGACGTGATGATGCCTGCAACATACGGCGGCTGACGTGATGATGCCTGCAACACACGGCGGCTGGTCACCTGATCCCCGAGTCGTGTCTACAAATGTCTCAACCGTTCAGAGCGATGCAATGGTGTCGACAGCATGTCGGGTGGACAGGGTGGCATTGTGATGATGCCTGCAACATACGGCGGCTGACGTGATGATGCCTGCAACACACGGCGGCTGACGTGATGATGCCTGCAACATACGGCGGCTGACGTGATGATGCCTGCAACACACGGCGGCTGGTCACCCCATCCCCGACTCCTCCCTCAAAACTACCGTTCAGAGCGATACAATGGTGTCGACAGCATGTCGGGGGCGGGCCGAGTGGTTAAAGTGCTGGGCTCTGGGTACCAAAGGTCCCGGGTTCGACACTCGCGCTGCTCTGGAGATTTCCCAATCCCGCGGCCCACCGGCGAAACAGTGTGGCGGTGCCATTAACCATGAATGTGCACAAAGTGCGTCGTGAATCGTCAAATAAATAAACAGACAACATGTCGGCTGGACAAGGTGGCATTGTGGTGACGTCCACAGCAACGTCAAGTGACTCCTGAATAGGTGAAATGTAATGGGAGTGCGCGATTATCTGTGCGTGAATAAACTTGGCAACGCGGAGATATCTCCGGGCTTGAAGGTGGCTGGGCAGCTGCCCCTATTTGCGCAACTGAGGTGGACTTTATGCTGGCATGATACGAGCTTAGCCGTAGTGAAAATTCACTCAGCATATCAATCGTGCAACCATCAGTGAAATAACGGACAAGCCTATGACTCGATGTTTTCTTTTTCTCAGGTAGAGTGTTTCATCTGCAACCACTCTGTTGAGCTCCACTCCGTCTGAGGGAGAAAATGTTTCCTGCGATACCGCAATTTGTAACGAATGAATAACTATGGATTATGCGTTCGGAGACACTGTCTGAGGAACGTTCCGTTTCCTTTGAGTCGCACAAGTTAGCATCGGTATCAGCCATCACGAGACGCTGTGAGCGAGAAAAATACAGGAAGGAAATAGGATGGGAAGATGGATTGGGAAGATACACCACGTAGGGTCCCGTGCTAATAGTTGGAATTATCGGGATGGCATAGCCAACATTTCGGGTGGGGCCAAATGCCCTCCCAAAAGCATGCTACGCTACTCACCTGTGTCGTTCACGACACAGGTGCGTTCAGGCGTGGCGGGGAACCGTGAGTCGGGAATACAACTGCCACACGGACCTTTCTTTGAGTAAGGATTAAGAGTACTTCACATGAAGCATGACAACAAGATTAAGGGTATTCATCACAGGAAGAGTTGACACGTTCTCAGCGCGGAAAGGAGGGTTTCGGCCGCGGCAGCAAAATGCATCTGCTGCAACAATCAGCTGGCTCTGCCGAACCAGGTCGGTCGACCACATGAGCGTGATTTTCACACGCGGACGCCGGTGGACGCACTGCTCGGCTTCGTATGCGGACGGCAGTGCACTCGCTCCGGCTTTGTATGCAGAAGCGGTGGACTCGTTCTGTCTTCATCGTTGCTCGTAATTAACCTGATGGTCTGCGAGAGCTGCAGAGCTGGGATCGCCCTCGTCCTTAGCTTCTAACGCACACCGCCGCGCTCGGTGATGTATCGACGTTGCGCTGTTCTCATGTCGCGCAGCGGATGCAGTAGCTGAGCGAGTCATCAGCCAGCGCGCCCGGCATCGTGTACGGGACAGGCGTTCGTGATGCGATCAAAGGTCCGCCTTTCTACAGGCAATCGCGCTTATTATTCAATGAGCGACCTAGCCTTCTCGACGATTTCGGCATGCCGTTGTGCAGCGTTTGAACCAAGTTCGGTGGCACTTCCCGGGGACAAGTTTTGCTCCGTCGGTCGGCTCAGTCGCAAAAGAAGTTTCCCGGAAGCGAAAATTAAAAGTCGGTTCAAATACATTAGAGATACGGATTAAATCCATGTTTTTCTGCTCGGAAAAATCATCTCAACGCTGTCAGATGTACAATATGGGAGCTGTTGCTCCGTGATTAAACTGGATGCTAACATAGGAAGGCTGTCGATTTAATGTGATACCTGTCGACCTAATGTCCAGTAGCCTGTGTCGAGAATTTTCAAAGTGGTGGTATAAAAAACGGCTACTGTTTTTATTTTGCCTTCATATATGCCTAACAATTTGGCATAAAAATTAGATCGCTGGGCAATCGGCATTTTTTCTCAAAATGCGTTCGAAAAAAGACTGTTTTCGGCATTCGGCGCTATATTGGCTGTGAGAACCAATCCAGATAAGTGGGTCAAATAGTACCTCTTCTCGATCGTTTCGACGAGTTGAGTCGATTGAAACAACGCACTATTGTCAAAAATCGATAGTTAAGAAAATATTGGCTATTTTATGTCATCTAATACACAAGTAAATGCCCATTTCGGGGCATACAAGAAACTCTGAGGTTCAAACAAGAAAAAATCATGGTACAGCCACGGTTTCTGCACTTACTCTTTTGAAGACTTCGGCATCACTCAATGGGCATAGAACTATAGACAAATCTTCATATTTATTCGCTGTTTTAACTGCATAGCAGCATGATTGAGGGAGGCTGCTCTGTACGCATGTGCATCACATACCAAATACAAGGCTAACTAGAAAGGCTATCTGAATGTCTCGGCATGCAACGAATAGGTAGTTATTCGTTGCATGCTGAGACATTCAGATAACCTTTCCAAATCACGTTCAGACGAAAATCACATACGTTGGTGATACAAATGATTAAAATTCGCCGTGATCACCATGGGACCATCGATGCCCATTTGTTTCCAAAGGGACGCATGTCAGACATTAATCAATGAACCCTGGGATATCCAAGACAACCATCGAGCGATGGTGCGGAGCACAACTGACTGGACGGCATAGGGCACCCCAGTTCTATCTTTCATGGAACGCACAGTCGTTTTGGCATATTCTCCACGTCCATCTTAGTTGTTAGCACGGGCAAAAGCTGTCAGTGCATGAACGTACACTGTACGTGGCAGATCATGGCCTGGGAGACACTGCAAAAACCTCCGGCGTATCGTTGAATTCATTGTGGGATTTACTATCTGATGTGGTTTCACGCGAAGGTACAGCACAACTGGCTGGATGGGCCGCGGCATGCGTTGCGCCAGCTACAGCTCACTCAGCTGCAGCATGGGGAAGTCGTGAGCATCATGATCCCGTACCTCCACTCCAGTGCCTGGTATGATCACAGCGAAATGGTGCTCCAGACACTTCTCTATAGCGATGACAGAGCAGAGCGCCAGTTCGCTGTTGAACGCATCAGGTACATCCGCGGCAAAAATGAGCGTGGAGACCCCAGCGCCCGCCCCAGGAGAACTCCAAGACTAAATGAGACCGCGGAGAGTCTGCGGGAGTTGATATCCTGGGACAGCGCCTTCGGATCGGCCCTCGCGTGCCACACGCCAAGCTCCGAACTTGAAGGCCATGTGGACATGCCAATGTCAATTCCACAGTTTCTCGTGCACGGACGGTCAGTTGAACGATGCGTGAAACAGGTGTCGCTGGCTGAAAAAACGTATGCGGGAAGGAGAGGAGGGGCGGCTACATCCGGGCTGGCTACATGTATCGGCAGCTTTAGCCCGTGCTAACAACTAGGAGGGACGTGAAGAATATGCTAAAACGACTGTGAGTTCCATGAAATATAGAACTTGGGTGCTCTATGCCGTCCAGTCAGTTGTGCTCCGCACCTTCGCGCGATGTTTGTCTTGGATATGCCAGTGTGCATTAATTGATGTCGGACACGTGTCCCCTTAGGACAAAATAGGCATCCAATGTCCCATGGTGATCACAGGGAATTTCAATAATTTTCATTACCAACGTATCTGAATTTCGTCTGAATGCGATGAGGAAAGGCTTTCTGAATGTCTCAACATGCAACGAATAGGTAGGTATTTGGTATGTGATGCACATGCGTACAGAGCAGCCTCCCTCAATCATGCTGGTATGCAGTTCAAATAGCGAATACATATGAAGCTTTGTCTATATTTCCTGGCTCAGTGAGTGATGCCGAAGTCTTCATATTAGTAAGTGCAGAAACCGCCGCTGTATCATGATTTTTACTTGTTTAAACCTCAAAGTTCCTTATATGCCCCGAAATGGACATTTGCTGGTGTCTTAGATGACATAAGATAGCCGATATTTTCTTAACTATCGATTTTTGACAATACTGCTCCGTTTCAATCGACTCAGCTCGTCGAGACTACCAAAAAGAGACACTATTCGGATTGGTTCGAGTATAGTGTCTTGGTTGTTCTCTCTTATCTGGATTGGTTCTCACAGATAATATGGCGCCGAAAACAGTCTCTTTTTCGAACGCATTTTAAGAAAAATGCCTATTTCCCAACGACGTAATTTGTATGCCAAATTGTTAGGCATATTTGAAGGCAAAACAAAAACGGTAGCTGTATTTATAACATCACTTTAAAAATTATCGACACAGGCTAATGTCCAGCCAACCAGGCTCAATACCTTCCAGACGTTGCACAGAGATGCAAGGTCAACACAACACCCTATTGTCAAACAATATGTCGGATATTGCTCAAAACTGACACCCACACATGTCGTCAAGACATGTGTGGGTGTCAGGGTGTCAGGGTGGGTTTTCACCTCCGAACGCAGCATTTGTGCTGTGTAAAAACGCGAAAACCTACTCCGCCAGTTATCGTTGGGTCTGATGCTTTGTCAGCACCGTCTTGTGTTCTGCGACAGCAGACAAATCTTCAGCGATGACTGCTCCTGAGGTTCAGATGAATGCCTACGGTGCCTTGTGTTAAATGCCTTGTGAAAGCATCTCGTATCATACTGTGGTGACGTAGTCAGTTGAGTCAGTTTTCGTGTTTTCCGTGAGCTATTTTTACCAGCTTTGCTTCGTTACACAGCCGCCGGAGTAAAGCGCCTTGCAGGCACAAAAGCGGCGGAAGGAGAGGATAATGAATAGAAGAGTTTAATGTGAGCCAACTATCGCAGCCTAGGTCAGATCGTTACGCGTTTTCAGGTCTTTAGGAGCAGGTCACACTGGCACTGGTGAGCTGGTGTGGTATTCCAGGTATGTACCAGACGGCTTCAGGAGCAGGCCACACTGGTACTGGACAGCTTGTGTAGCATACCAGGTGCTAGACGGCAGGTCACTATAGCAGGTCAGCAGGTCACCATATGTTGGTTAGGAATTGCTATGCTTTAAAACCCAGGGCGCAATGGCTAAGTACTGCACGCTGTGTGTACCGTGTTTGCATCGCTTCCTACAGCCGTCTTATATCGATACGCTGCAGTGTTGACAGCATGTACGTGCGCAGCGACTGTTGTATCGTGTTTGCTGATGTCGTGAAAACTACAATTCCCTATTTCATAAAATTGTAGTTCACTGCTGTCGGGGCCGGATGAGCGCTTGT
Organism: Imbricaverruca yamaguchii; assembly: GCA_034440575.1. Lineage (NCBI taxonomy): Eukaryota > Metazoa > Arthropoda > Thecostraca > Neoverrucidae > Imbricaverruca > Imbricaverruca yamaguchii. Next base: position 229,761 of record JAOTOL010001182.1, read on the forward strand.
CTCATTGTCGGTGTGCTACAGCACTGCTACATGATGTTGCGCTGAATTGTTCTATCGGACAAATGAAACGGAAAAGTTGTGGTGCGAAGGACTGCGACACATGTGCACTTAACGTACCATCTGCACTATCTGGAGCAGTATTTTCGGTCGGAAATAGGTGGACAATATTCGGCAGAGGAACACACACTGGGTAGGAGTGCAGCAGTCATAACTCAGTCGGAGTCGTGCCATGTCGGGCCTCTATGCGAAATCCGGCTGTTCTGTTGGACGCGGTGTTTGCACCTTAAAATTCAATCCAATGTGCGAATTGAAGAAGTCAGCTGCACTGGCCCGGCCGCAATTGGGGCGAATTTGCGCGCGAGACGGCAATGTCTCGACATGTTTCCAGCAGAGGTCGGCTATGCCGGGCATCGCAAAGTGTTCTGCCTGCGGGGACGGCCCGCTCAGTGTCTGCAGCAATGGGGCCGCGTAGTCAGTCTCCTGCCCTCGCTCGTCCAGTGCCACTGACGGCACCAAACGATAGCCGCATGCCCATTGTCGACATCGGTGCCGGCGGGACGGGCGCGGCCGGGAGCGCGTCTCACCTGGCACCACCTTGGGCCCGTTGGCGGTGACCGAGCCGGAGCCGTAGCGCACGCGGCCCGGCTCGGCGTTGGACACGACGGCGATGTCGTCCAGCTCCTGCAGGTGCAGCTTCTGGTGCGCGCACGGCGTGTAGTGGACGGCCGCCTTGCTGCCGCCCTCGGAGCCGCGCTTCTGCGAGCGCGCGAACAGCTTCCGGCCCGACATGAGGGCGCCGCACCGGTCTCACCGCGTCACTTCATCCTGCCGGGCGAGGCGCCGCGAGTCAGCGCGGTCATACTGCCCGGTCACGGGGCAGGAAGTCAGCTGGGGGCGAGGAAACTGGGCGGAAGTCAGCTGAGGGCGATGAACCGGGGCGGAGGTCAGCTGGGGGAGAGGAAACGGGGCAGACGGTAGCTGTGACGACACTACGCCGTCACTCACGTTCAGCACTGCACCAGCTGTATCCGCGGTCCAGAGCTGAGTCGGCTCGCCACAAGACTGCTCGTAGTACAGACCTGGGTCAGATCGCCACAGGGCTGCTCGCGGTCAAGACTTGGGTCAGTTCGCCACGGGGCTGCTCGTGGTCAAGTCCTGGGTCAGATCGCCACAGGGCTGCTCGTGGTCAAGACCTGGGTCAGTTCGCCACGGGGCTGCTCGCGGTCAAGACCTGGGTCAGTTCGCCACGGGGCTGCTCGTGGTCAAGTCCTGGGTCAGATCGCCACAGGGCTGCTCGTGGTCAAGACCTGGGTCAGTTCGCCACAGGGCTGCTCGTGGTCAAGACCTGGGTCAGTTCGCCACGGGGCTGCTCGTGGTCAAGACCTGGGTCAGTTCGCCACGGGGCTGCTCGCGGTCCAGATCTGGGCCAGATCGCCACAGACTGTGCTCATGGTCCAAGCCCGGGACAATTCACCACAGACCGTGACCATGGTCCCAGCGTAGGTCAGTTCGCCACGGAGCTGCTCGCGGTCCACACCTGGGTCAGTTCGCCACGGGGCTGCTCGCGGTCCGAACCCGGGTCAGATCGCCACAGACCGTATCCATGGCCCAGACGACTTGGGTCAGCTCGGCCCGGATGGAGTTGCGCCGGCGTCCAGGTGGTGGAGTGCACCGCTACCGTTTCGGGAATGTACACCAGGTTCGGTTTGGTCGCCGTGGCGCGACTGCGTGCCGAACCTCCGTGCCCGGCGAAGACGGCCGGTGCTGCGCACCCACAGCGTCTCTCCCAGACCTCCGAGTCGACGGCGTGAATGGCCGTCGACTCGGCTCACCCGTCGGTGGAGAGCACACGTGAATAGAGCGGTTAAAGCTACAGGCGTGCGGCACTTCGTCGGAGCCGATCCACCGTGCGAGCCGCAAACGGAGAGCACACGTGGATAGAGCGGACAAAGCCACAGGCGTGAGGCCCTTCGTCGGAGCCGACCCACCGTGCGAGCCACAAACTCGGCGACGGTATTGGCAGACCAGACGCCTCTCCCTTCTCCTCCCAAGCGGGAATTGCTTCCGTATAACCGCCAGCCGTGAACAAAACGGCAGCCGGTCGCGGCGTGGCCAACAGGCGGTTCTGGACAATGTTGATCAGCTGTGCGTACGCGTGCTTGTGTGTTGTAAGCGATGTGCTATGAACACACCTGCCCTCGGTGTCCGAACAATGTCATCACCATTTGCACGCTGAAATTGCTCGTGTTCACTCCGTTTGTGAAACACATGGTGTCGTTGAATCGGTGTCTCGCTCGGCTCAAATTCCATGGCTCATAATGTTGTGTTCAAATTTAGATAATCATCTCGGACCCGCGTGAAGCCTGAGCAACATGATTATGTGTGCTCGACGCGTTCTGAAACATCGGCCGCTCTTCTTCTATTAGCCCACATTATTCAAATCTTCTACACGTTCTTCACATTCTACCCGCATCTTCTACATATTAACCCACATTCGTGTGGAAGTGCACAATTCGTCCTCACTGTCTGTTATCAATGCACTGTAGCACCACGATCTCTCTGTATTCGCTTGTCACGGTCTGACTAGACACGCTGTTGATTAGAGCCTCGCTCTCACGCGACTGGCTCAGTCGGGGCGAGCAGTCGGGGCTGGGTCGCGCGTTCGTGGAGGTGCTACGACCATAAACGACGGTCCAAGCTCCGCACATGCGACACACGCACAACACTTCGCACAACTTGTCTTGCGTTGTGCATCAGGCGGTCACGGAAGCAACAGCACAGTCGTCGGTATATCTCACACAGTCACTGGCATGTCTCATGCAGTCACTGGCATGTCTCACGCAGTCACTGGCATGTCTCACGCAGTCACTGGCACACGGTCGGCACGCAGTCGCACCACGGCGACCAGACCGAACCTGGTGTACATTCCCGAAATGGTAACGTGTTGAAGGAGAAATAGGACACAGGCCGATTTCGAGGAGTGTGAACATCAAATGGTGCTTTGCGTCACTGAGGATGATTTGCACACAACCATGAACGACTGTACTGACGTAAAATGATAACAGAGTCCTAAATGTTTGTGATCAATTCTCTGCATTTTTACTTCCTGACTTCGACATTGGAAAATGTTGAACTTGTAGCCTTATTAACGTGAAATTAGACCAGTGGTATTCGCTTGAGCTATTCAGCTTTGAAATCGGCCCAGTAGATTCTGAGATACTGGGGTGGGGCAGAACCCCCATACGGATTTAGGTGTAAAAGAGCCCTACCGTGCCACACATGCTTTGTTAACTAGAAACAACTTGCTTTCGTGCAACCACAGAGATAAAGAAAACTGAACAAAATCAGTAAAGGTACAAAATGCCTCTTCACCAAAAAAAAAGTTGCCAGAATCCAAGGACGTCAAAATTCGGGCATGCGGGAGGGACAGACAAGTTCGACTTCAAATTTCTCCCCACCAGATCCAAAATTACAGTCCGCTGCCACTGCAGGAAACTGCGCCCGTACTACCGGTTATCACTCAAAGACTTGGGGGAGGGGGTATTGGTGGTGGATTGGAGTTTAAGGGCGCGTCGACAGCTAGGGTCATTTTGCGCCCATAACTGAGGGAGGGGGTATTGATTGCATGCTCGACTGTGGAAATTCGTCCCGCACGAGGTGCGTCCAAGCTAGCACGAGGCCTGAGGCGTTGCATGGCAAGACACCGCCAAAAGATCCCTTGGTCCTCCACAGGCTTCAATGGGCGAAGTCGTCCAGCGCCGGGCGCCACACCGCGTGAGCTTATTACTGCCACGCAAGCAACGTAGGCCGTTTGATGTTAGGAATGTTTTTCAACAGCAGACTTATTCACAGGGTTTCGCTAGGCGGCCAGTATTTAAACCTGTAAGGCCTCTAACCGATATGAAGACAAACATCCGAGAGCACTGAAGGTTATTCTGTGGCTGCAGAGAAGATTAAGGACGCTACTATAACGAAAGTAGCTGTTAAAAAATGAGATATGCGCTGCGATTTTAGTCAGGTGTGCTCAATTTCTCATAGTTCCTCCAGGCATCATTTTCAGGCAATCTTTGAGTGTCACGCCTAATAACTGAGGATTGGCGTGATACAAATACAATGCCGAATTTAAAAGGGATAATTGAAACTTGGTAGGAAAGTACAGGCCTTTTACTTGATTCTCACTAGTTAGAACAAATTTTCAAAGAGAACGTACAGACATTCTCCTCTTGACATGTAAGACCTTATAAGGGTTGACCTCATCATGGATTTCGATCCGGGAGATCTCGCTAATCTAACATTCTGAAATTCATGGAGTATATAAATTTGGAAATGTACGATGGAAGCAGGATTTAGTGTATCTGGATTTAAGCAAACCTGTTGACAAGGTGTGCTTTGCCTTTTTCAACGTATGCACGTGTCTAATTCATTAGTTGAAGCAGCATGGGATTGATGGACATGTTTTAAGCTGAATTGAAGCATGGCTAAGAAGAAGGACCCGAAGGGTAGTATTATGTGGATACAAATCTGGATGGCAGAATGCTCTAAGTGGAGTGCTACAGGGCTCCGTTCTAGGTCTATTTCTGTACATCGCCTTTTTGAACAACATTGAGGTATGACAGAAATATGTTGTTTAAAATTGCTGACGATATGAAACTGGTAGGAACGGCGAACACTTACGATGAGTCTCGCAACATTCCGCTCGAATTTAATATCATGGACAGCTGCATGTTATATGTTATTCAGCTATGATGGAAGTACAATTCTGCGTGATTCAACCAGACCCAAAGCAATGCCAATGTTCGGAATTATCAATGGGAGTGTCAACGCAAGAGTAGGGAGACTTCAAGAAAATATGTGTACTCTTTTTGTACGAGCCATGCTTAGGAACCCGCTTGGCAAGAAAAGTATGCATATATATATATATATATATATATATATATATATATATATATATATATATATATATATATATATATATGTATATGCTATATATGCTAGGTGAGTGCGGCGCAAGGCTGGGGCACTGGACAGGATATGGAACTGAGCCCCGGTCAAGGTACGGTACGGGAGGACGCTAGGCAAGTTCTGGAAACGAGCCCTGGTCATGTACTATGAAGAAACGCCTTCCATGTACGTATAGCAGAGTGGTGCCCGGCCTTCCACTGCGGAGGATGGCTAGAAGTGGCCAGACAATCCATTCGGTGGTCGAGAGATCTTCCGGAACATGAAGAATCCTGATCGCACGCCAGACTTAGCCCACCATTAAAGCTTCCGGTAGAGGAGCCTAAAATGTCAGATCTACTAGAATGATCCACGAAATTTCCAGGAGCTTAAAAAAACATCAATCGCGGCTTTTAGGTCTCAGCGACAGAGCTGTGGCGTAGAGGGGCCAGGGCCGCGCAGAAAAGAGTCGAACTCTGCCTGGCCCGAATTGAGGGGAATTTTGAGGTTGTTCTCTGAAGCAAAAGTGAATGACGCTTGGAGGCAAGATCTGCCTGGATCTAAAACATGGCTTGACCTTGCCTGTTATGTAGTGTGCCTTCTAACTTGTTTCTATGCATAATATATGAACTCACATATGCATATATATATATATATATATATATATATATATATATATATATATATATATATATATATATATATATATGTATATGTTCGTGTGCATGCTTCTCCTTTCCCACATTCATGAGGTGATGTAAAACCGCACGGAATACTTGCTTTTTATTTCAAAATTCTTCAACAGAATAATCAGGCAATAGTACGGGTGCCATAATTATCATGTCACGCGATTATTACCTATGGCAAGATTTCAGCGATACAATGTTGAAGATTTGACACAATTATCTGTATGTTTGTATCTTGCAAAGAGCTTAGGATATATCTCAACAGATATCAAAGAGCAACACGCAGTCTGGAATAGACAAGCATTGGTAGTTTAAAATACAATTGCATGGGGTATATACAGGTTGCATGAAGAAATACTGGGAGCAATTTCTCGACATATTCAAGCTCACCTAAAGTGCTTTACCACTTATATACGATCAGGTATTTTATACCAAGGTTCAGCTACAATCTAACATGCAATTATCGACTGGAAGTTCCATGACGAGAATGATTGCTTTCTTCATTGTCCCGGCTATGAGCTTGTTGACACTAGGTGTCTCTGGAGAGTTTCCATGCTCAGACGGTCAGGAGATGCTCATCAATGGCAGCTGTGTAGCTTCGCCATCTCAAGTGAGTATGTGCCCGACGTTAAGCCAATTTCGACTGGCTTTGACTCTTGTCCGCAACCAACTTGACGTCGTCAGGGGTCTCACGTGCGGAGAGAATTCAAGCGGCGACTGCTGGGAATGCCCATGGACGGACGAGCCGAAAACACTACAGGCAAGCCTAGATGAAGTGCTCGAGGCAACCCAGGAACTCACGGACGTGTGGGAACTGTACGCATATCCAAATGCAAACGCCACGAACTTGCTTCCAAAGCTGACCAAATGACCCAGCATTCCAGATAATGCATTGATCCGAACAAGCCTATATACAGTGGTCATGGAAATCGGAAAGAGGAATCCCGGAAGATATATTCTGCGATCAACACATGAAGGCCGTAACGTGAGGACGGCCCCTGCACTCGAAGCTGTCACGCTCCTATTGTGTGTGTTCTGTGCTTCTCCAGAACCGCCTGCACATACCAGCTCTGACATAGTGCTTCATTTCCCAGAGATAAGCTCTTGGAAATGAAAAACGGGTAATGGCGGTCCGGGAAAACTTCTTTCAGCTTCTGAAGCAACTTTTCCAGTCGCCAGGACAATGAGCTTTTCTGAGCTCGACTGTGGTTTTACAATACTGAGAAGTTTGGTATTGGACTGTAATCGTATCACCAATAAAAATGGCATGTATCCATGTTCATAAAAGATCTTAACTGGCTTGTTTTGTAGTGCGTGTATGCTCGATGGAGCGCTAAATGTGAGAAAGAAATTGCCCAAGCAGGCAAGCCTCCTCACCTATGCGCATACGCATGCACACGCACGCATATCGGTGCATGGAAGCATAAGTGCATGTCTGATCCCACACACCTCCATACAGCCCCACACCTATTGACACCCGTACACACACACACGCACCCACGCTGCACACACAAAACGCATTCTCCATCCTCACATACATTTACACACATGCATGCTCCATACACACAGACACACAAAACGCGCACACACACATACACACACACACACACACACACACACACACACACACACACACACACACACACACACACACACACACACACACACACACACACACACACACACACACACACACACATGTACATGCAGTGTGTGCAGCATAGCCTTGGGCAGGCCCGACGGGGGCTTGACGCGACGCGAGTACGCGCCATCCGTATCGCCGCCGCTACCATAGCCAAGTAGCAGCGTGGGAGCTGCCGCCGGGTAGCAGCGTGGGAGCTGCCGCCGGGTAGCAGCGTGGGAGCTGCCGCCGAGTAGCAGTGTGGGAGCTGCCGCCGAGTAGCAGCGTGGGCGCCGCCGCCGGGTAGCAGCGTGGGAGCTGCCGCCGAGTAGCAGTGTGGAAGGCGCCGCCGATAAACAGCGTGGTAGCCGCCGGCCGATACTTGGCTGTGACAATGGCGGCCGAGATGGTGACCCGAGACGGCCGAGTGTCGCGGTGCACTCACGTGGAGAGAGAGAAGCGCGACTGAGCACGGCGCTGCAGCCAGCGTTGCTGCTCTCGGAGACGTCGACGCTGTGTCGTCGGGACGATGCGCGTTGGTTCGGTCGATGGTGGTGTGCGGCAATGGCCGATGATTGGGCTTGTAGCACCTGCGGGTATATGCCACGCTTTCGACCGCCACGAGAAGTTCATCTGACTCTCCTTCTGTCCGCCCAGCGTTCTGTCCTCATTTTCAAAATGTACGATTCGTGTAACAACAATTATGGGATATATTTACTCAGCTGCATATCGTTGGCACCTTTCCACAATTATTCCAGTACAAATTACTCGCATTCAATGCCACTCCTTCACGCGTGCTATAGTTATAATCACGTTGGCAGAAAGTGAAACACGCTTTTTCCAAAGCAAATGTCCTGTTCCTTCTCTTGTCGGGGAAGGGTCCGACCAGCACGCCGATCAGGTAACGAGCCTGAAATTCTTGCTGCCAAGGCATAATCAGTCGGACGGAAGCCGGACCCTGTTTTACAAGTCAGTCGCACAGGCAAGTTGCCTCGGAAGAACCTGCGACATGGCCCCGATCCGCAAAGCATCCTCATCATCTGTCCATCATCCTCATCATCTGCCATCTGTCCTTTGCGTTTCCTCGATTTCCTTGGTATTTCGTCAACAAGGCAATGCTGCTTATCTCGCCGACATTTGTGTCGGAAGCATGAGACGAAGTTATCACAATCTCAAGCACTTGCATTGACAGATTCATCACTACGTGTCAGGGGCCCATCGCGGCCGTAGATGAACAGGGCACGATGCACACCTATTGGCATCAAGCTCACCTCATTCACCCTCAAGTCCTAATTCCTTACCGCACAACTTGGATTTAAAATATGTGATTCTTTACGAAAAAAAAAACTTATCCACCCTATTTTTAAATGCATTCAATAAATGACCCCATACTGCATCACCAGGCATTCTAGTCCATTTATCGACCACACATAGAATGAAAACTTATTGGCGTTTAGCGGTTCTACACATTAGCTTGCCTAATCTGAATTGATGCCCCTATGCGATTTCCTTTTGATCATATGCGATTTCCTATTGATCATATGCGATTTCCTAAATTTAAGAGCATTACTTAGATTGGCGTTGTTGAACGGCAGACAATTGAAAATTAGCATAAGCTAGCCTATCATTGTGTTAGTTTTCTTAACATTACGATGATGATATTTATTTCAATGCCCGACATTTCTGTGCTGTATCTTCTTCGAGGGAAAAAGAGAGAAAGAGAGAAAGAGAGAAAGAAGAGAGAAAGAGAGAAAGAAAGAGAGAAAGAAAGAAAGAAAGAGAGAAAGAAAGAAAGAGAGAAACACAGGTAGAGAGAAAGAGTGAAAGAGAGAAAGAATGAAGGAAAGAAAGAGAGAAAGAAAGAAAGAAAGATGGAGAAGAGGGAAAGAGAGATTGACAGAGTAAAAGAGACAGGTTACAGCATTGTCTGTGCTTCTCTTACGAACATTTTCTGGATTTCCCCAACCGTCCGATTTTTGTTTTAGAGAACGTCACTATGGAAACGGCCGGACCGACTTGTTTGGCCACTTCTAGTTTAGGAACGACTGGCACGATGACTGTCGTGTAGTTCCGTCGATCTGGTTCCGTTTCTGAATTATATCTTTTTCACCATTCGGCGTCGTTTCTGTATAGGGAGACTAGTATTGTCAGGAGGAATTTTGGCTTTCTGAACGTGATTTGCACATGGCTCCTCTCGAAGAAACTCATGTGAGCAGATCCGTTGGGGCCATAAGTAAAAACCAATGGCCACGTCCGACGATGTTTTGTTGCTGTGTGTGCTGAATAGAAATGCATCAAGTCGTTTATGTTGATTAGTCTTCTGTGAACCAAAAATCGTAGTCCTTGGTCAGAACGCCAGATGAATAGGTCCAGAAAAGTCGGTTTTCCTTTCTGCTCTTCTTTGCTGAATTGCATAGCTTGATGGAGAGCATTTAAGCTCGAAAGGACTTGCATCAGGTCAGTAGATTCTGGCACGACTGCGATTACACCGCCGGCATACCACATCCATGCCGAATCGCTGCCTGTGATAGGTCTGTGGTAGTCTTCTTATTATGTTTCCATGCATAAGTTTGCTTGGACCGCGTTCAAGGGTGAGCCCATTGCAAGATCATTGACCTGTGCAACTTCATTGCCATTCACTTTGAAGCGCTCAAAATTCATGCACAGCTTCGCCAGTTTGTATTCTTCCTTAGGCAATGGTGTCTCCTCTTCTTTGATCAGATCGAGTGCTATTTTTATAGCAGATATTGGGCCATCGGCAGAGACATTTTTCAACAACGACTTATCATCAAATCTCGCCAGTTTTCTGTCGAAACAGTCAACCTGACTCAGTCTTTGTAGGTGAGCCCAATTTTTCGAGTGTGCCAAGCTTCTCTCGCCCGGTGCCCCTGATAGCGATTTCGCCAAACATTCTGCCAGACGGTAAGGGGAGCTACCGATAGCAAACGCGTTGGGGCGTGTCGGTACGCATTGTTTGCGGATTTTCGGCATGCCTCTCATGGACGGCGCTTTCGGTTTCTCTTCTGGGAGATGAGCTAGTCCTTTTCTGCAGCAGACTGCTCGCCTGTTTATTGAATTGCTCCTCTCAGCGTTTGCAGGTTCCGATAGGGGTGGTTTTATAGGTAGTTTTTCTATTCAGCACACATCACCAGAACAAAGTCCGGCATGGACATAGGCTTCTACTTACGGGCCCTACGGATCTGCTCACATGTGGATCTTCAAGAAGAGCTGAACCATGTGCAAACCGCGTTCAGAAGATATAAAATTTCCCCGGTAATGCTGGTCTCCCTAGAAAGAAAAGCGCGTCGAATAATGAAAAACAGAAATAATCAAAAAACGAAACCGCATCGACGGAACAGAATGACTGTGATCGTGCCAGTCCTTCCCCAACTAGAAGACGTGGTCGGACAAAGTTAGTTCTGCCGTTTCCCCAGTATTGGTCTCTGAAACAAAACTCGGAGAGTTAGCAAAATCTAGAAAAAGTCATAAGAGGGGCACAGACAGTGCTGTATATATGATACCGGGCGGCGGGTGCCAGAAGGCTTACATTGGTCAGACGGGCAGGGGACTGCCTAAGCGACTAAGTGAACACCAAGCTGGCCAGAGGTTGCATAGGACGTCAAACGCCCTAGTGGTGCATGCAGGCAGGGAACGACACCTTCCAAGCTGGAAGCTGGCTGCCCCTTTTCATGACAACTTGGCAAAATCCAACGGCAGGTTGTTGAAGTCGAAGCCGCCTATATGACCACCGAGTCGACAACAAATACATCCAGGTTATTTTAGAAAGCCACTATCGCATAAGCTGCGATAGTGGGGATAAGCAAGTACCTGGGCTGCATCCAGCTTTGGTTAGACTTCTAGTATTGTCCCTCAACCCCGCTACGATGCCTTCTCAATAACAGCGTCATAGCATGCACTTTCCGATGCAATTATTCCTGTATAAACCTGCAAATTTCGTCATCCATCTTTGTCTCGCGGCTCCCAAATTGTGGTATTTACAAAACGTATGCCCCATATATTTACTTGTTTCATTCCTCATCGCAAGATCTAAGTATGGGCTACCCTCTCACTGCACGCATATCCCCTACAACGTGACATTTTATAACTTGCCACACATATAAGAGTATTCGACAACTCATTCTTGATTTCCTTTCGTGAGCAGGCATGACTTAGCTAGTTAATTCACATTCTTGCAAATTATCTCGAAAATACATGAAATAATCCAATGATGAAATAATCCATCTAACATGTAGTTGTTCATACAACATGTACTCATAGCTGTAACCAATTGTGTTCACAGCACTTCTGGTATTTCCATAAAAGCAAGATAAGCCCTTCTTTCCCAGCGGTACCTTCTACTTAGCTTAATTTCCCTTCTGGCTGAAATGAAGCCCATTTAAAGCACACACATATATTTGTCCCTAAAAGTCATTCCGAAGATCCAAAAATGATAACCCGTTCTCCACACACATGATGGCTATCAGAAGATTTATCCATAATTATGCTGATTTACATGCACAATCAAGTATACAAATTAGCCTGGCATTCTTCACAAAATCCTCCCTCAAATCCTCCTCTAGCCGAGATAAAATGTAAAATGCTGGTACTATATGCAAATGAGAACATTAGGAAAAGTGACAACCTCCAAGGCAGTGCTTATGGTAGTTTTGGGACGATAAAGCAAGAAACGTGATGGACATGGTTAAGCGATCCTCCCGCACACATAGTATTAGGCCTGGGCTGCTACGAATCATTATGATGTTTGCTTTATTGAAGTGCAACTTATTTATAAATATTCGGTATCTTCGCATTTATGGTAGTGTAGATGCATTTAATAGCAAGGCAAGTATCAGGCGGGCACACACTCGTCGGCGTGAACTGAAAACAGAATATGGATAGATTTAAAAGGTCAGTAAAGTTCTGCATTAGGTATGTACAGTCTGAGATTAAAATACGTACCTCTTTAAGAGGAGGTATGTATTTTGACCTGAGACTATGAAGAAATGGCCGAAATTAGAAGCCCTACGTTGGCCAAAATGGTGCAAAACTTTTCAATTTCTCCCGACAAGTTGAAAAGTCAATCCTCATCAAAAAGATAGGCTTTCGCACCCAACCTAGTAAGCGTCGCTGTCTCATGCCAGGGTATCTTTGAAGAGCATAGAGCTGATGCAGCATTGAAGCGCTAGCACGACGAGGGGAGAGATTCTCTTAAATACGTTATGCAGTTCGCCCTTACTATCGACCTGCAAGGGCTTTCTGTTTGGGAGTGTTCGGCGATCGATATAGGCTCTTTCAATAAAGGTATAGGCTCATGCCTCTCGTGCAGGGGCTCCACCACAGTTCGGACAGAGGGAACACGCTCCTCAACGTGTTCGTCACTTGCCATTACGCCAATGGACGTTGCTTGAAAAGAATCTACCCAAGTAGACCGATGTTCACCCTGGTCGTTTGGTCGTCACAGGGCTGCCGAACGTCAGCGATGAGCTCCGAGGGAAAAAGCTAGCCAGCCGAATATAACACCGTGGGCGTATGTGGCGACATGATTGGATAGGAAGTTTATAAAAATTGAGAACTCTTCGTCAGTCGGAAGCTATCTACCAAATCAGATGGTCTACGTGCCCCGTCCTCCCCTCCCACGCAACGGCCGTTGGAAAAAAACAGCGCTGCACTCAGAATCAAACCTCTAACAACACCCGAACATCATTGAATTAATGATAGCGTTCCATTCGTATGTTCCCATGACAGAAAACATGACAATGGCATTTGCGAGTCGAACAGCTTCGGTGCGGGACGGATCCTACCCTCGTGCCTGAGCGGAGCTACGTCCCCGCCGCCAAGGCCACCCTACCCCGACTGAGGTGCGAGGTGCGCCCGGCCGCAAAATGTGAATAATTTATCCAAGTCGGCCACTTCATTAATCCTCTCGCTCCCCGGGGACTATTATTTGCGAAGAAGAGAAATGAACAAATTACGATGCTGAGAAGAAGTTAACAGCTCGGAATGTGTGAAAATAAGCGAGTAATTCTGTATTCGTTTGTTGTGACGTGCCGCAGGAAAGTTTGCGTGTTGCATAAAAGGCTTCCATATACTTGTTATTAGCAGGAAAGGACTTCTCGCACAGGGACGCGTTTGATGAAAACGGCAGGGATTTTAGCCGCGACGTCCGATAATGTATAAGGGAAGTTGTATGACCATTGTGATTTGCTCTATAGCATTGCAGTTTCCGACTAAGCCGTGAATGCAATTGCAACTGACCTGGCACTCCCGGCGGGACAGTTGTTGCTATGCCGCTGTTTTGAGCTGCACAGTGGTGCTGTGGTGCAGTGGTGCTGTGGTGCAGTAGTGCTGTGGTATAGTGGTGTAGTGGTACAGTCTGATGACTGGGTATGCAAAGCTACGGCAAGCTCTGGCTTCCTGGCCACCGCTTGACACATGTATCACGTCTGCTGGCCCACCATGAGGCTGCTAGATACCCGTATCACATCTGATAATCGGGTGGTAGGTACCCGTATCACACCTACCGGGCCAACCAGCAGGTAGGTAAATAGGTAAATAGGTAGGCCGGTGACTACTTTTGCAGCATTTATGTTTTGCTAACCACGCTTTTTGCCCTTGTTTGCATGCTGACGATTTAGAAGTTTCCTCTCGAATTCGTTCGACTTCAGGTGACCTGCGTGATCGTATTCACAGCGACGAGGGGAGGTAAATTGAGCTTTAAATAATCTGATAATGTGTGGTATTTTTTGCGTACTGCTTCTCAATTTTATGTTCAAATAGGTGCATTCTGCTTGAATGATCGTGAAGTTTGGATGTTTGCACTTAATTACGATGAACATTAACATGCCAAGAAGATATTTGAATATGAAACATCAATTCCCATCAAATACATTTGTTGTGATGAATTATGCTGGACAACAGCACGAGAAAATTAACTTAATTTACAACATGCGCGCGTTTCAATTAACGCGCGCGAAGAGACAAATTACTGGTCATTTGAAGATATCTCATCAGTGATTATTGAACACAGAAACAAAAGCATGGAAAGTATGGCCATGACCAAGGACAAATTAACTCTAATGGTGCAGCTCCAAAGTATGTGGATGTGCGAAACAAAATAAGCTTCGCCTTGTCCGGCATAATCGGCTCAATCTTGTGTGCTATGGTTTATTAGTTTAACCTAGCCTACTAATCAGCCTCACTGCGTCTTCATCACGATCCTACCCTGGTTGAAGACCATGGCGCCGTAATGGCTGACGTGATCCTATCTGAATGGTTTTTGCCATTCGCCCTAATTATCTTTTATCCTTATTGCCTCTTGAATCTTGATAGGTCTTGAAAACCGTCGTTCGCTTTATCGAGGCACCAAACGACGGCAGCTCTTGTCGACTAAAATAAGTTATCGCTAAGACACTCTTCCAATCTGACCGCCTTTGGTCAGATTTATTCGGAATAAATTATAATATATTTGGAACAAGTTCTAATACAATTGAATTATGAATTTTCATATTTAATATATTGCAACCCGTACATGTGCGGAGGTCAAACTTCAAAGCCAATCAGACCCACCGCTACCCCGGTGCTCAGAGAGAAAATATTAGAGACTCGAGGTATCGAAGCATAAAAGAGAGCGCTTTGACAAGAAGGCTATGAGAGCGCCACCATGATAGAGCGCCACCATGATAGAGCGCCACCATGATAGAGCGCGAGACAAGAAGAAGAAGAATATTGGGTTCTTTAACGACGCATTCAATCGCTAGGTTATATAGCGTCGCAAACCTCTCACACCGACTGGTCGTGGGTGGACTCGGTAAATGCCGCCGGTTGTGAGCTTCGAACCCACAATCTTCCAACCAATAGCCCGACGCTCTACCAACTGATCTACCGCGGCCCCAAAGGGCGAGGCAGGTTTCCGACCGAGCGGCATAGCTGGAGTCAATGATCCGAAATGCCCGCAGGCGCATCGACCGCCGCACGCCGTGTGTATTGATGTGGGGAGGGGGGTGCTGGGTCGCTTGTCGGTCATATCGCCAGCAATTGTGTCGTTATCCTTCATGCATTGCATGTTGACATCGATGTTAATCGGTGCAATTTTCGTAGTCCGTTTAAAACAGAGCAATTTCTGTTATCGGTGAGTAATTTGCAAGCTATAATTCCATGCTGACCAAATAATCACCCCATTGCTAACGAATTCCTACTCGCTGGCTCGAATTCAAACGGCGGTAGTTCATCATCACTGTAGTCAAATAGCCTTGCTGTTCATCCGGAACCTTGCTGCCCGCTATTTTGAAGGCATCGCAGACTTCTGCACAGTTAACCGGAAATTGAGAAAACTTGTCCGTCGGTCCGGAGTGCTCCACCAATGGCTGGGCTGCTTGGCTGCACACTTGCAGCAGAACCATGCAGAGCCGCATGGGAACAGCTTTCTCTGGGTCGCCGCAAAAATTAGCAGGCAAAGCACGCTCGCTGGGTCCCAGAAACAGCTGCGACAGAGTGGGACGAGTCCGTCAGATGGTGTCGCGCTCGCTCGGCTGATTCTGGCGCTTTGATCGCTTTCAAGACGTTCACTTTATTTACAGCCATGCCGACTCACTGAGTCGCATGACAATGCTATTGGACACACTGTTGCATCACCCAATGGGTGGCGGTTCCGGTGACGTGGCCAGGATGTGGTCCACCGGGGACAGTGATCATCTGGAGGCGTTCAGATGCACCCCTCCCCCCCCTCCGACCTACTTAGGCTCCCGAGCTTTCGGAGAGGTTCTGTAACTTCAAGACGCGCATCATAATTACCAGCAAGCGTCGCCAGCCCTTGGGGCTCCCTTTAGCTCTTATGTGGCTCTGTCCATCCCGCAGTGTCCCTTCCAAGCCTCAGGATCCTTTACATTTGCATGGAGTTTTCACTGCAACTGAAGAGTTTTGAGACTTGAGATTTTGGGAATTTCACTCGGCGCGGGTGTGGTTCAAACTCGGCTTACGGTGAATTATGTACGCGGCAATCGCCTCCTTTTCTACTTGCCAAAGGGCGAGTTCCATGCTATTGCAGCCTGGCGATGCCTGAATGCACTCACCATCCGGAAAATGTGGGTGAGAGCCTATCCTCGCATGGATAAAAACGTGATTCGTTTCGTACTTTGCATACCGATGTCTTCTGTTCGATGGAAGCAACAACTGAAGAATTTCCATGTGTAAAATATTATGATGATATGGTCATAATTTGACTAAACGCAGCATCAAGCTGGGGCTAATTTACAGCACCACTCTAGGGCTAATAGCCCACAACCATTAGCCTTATTGGTTTAATATTTACTAGCATGGGTTAGCTTAATAGTTCATAACATGACAACAGCCAGCCTTCGTCGCCTGCAGTTTAATAGTAATGTATTATGTATTAATTAATACACAGAAAGGACATTATCTGGATGCCAGACTGTTAAATCTATATCAGCAATCACATGCAAAGTACCAAATTACCTATTTCAGAACATAAGTTTATTAACAACTTCCTTTCAAATCTTAATGAAAAAAAAAACTTGCCTTTTCCTTCTATCTACTTCGCTAAGTTAGGCAAGTAGCCACCTAGTTACACATATATTTAAACAACATAGCTGCCCTGGGTCTGCTGAGAGCAAGCCCGGCAAAATACATGTTCCCTTTGAAATAAGAATGGGTGTTCTTTTGCCTGATACCAGTCAAGTTGCATTGGTAGACTGATGAGTTAGTAATTTTGAATTACGGGTACTTCAACCAACCAAATGATCATATACCATAAACTTTAACCAACCAAATTATCATATAACACTGGTATTCTTCATGCGTATAGTTTCATATTCTTCATGCATTCAGTTTCAAGTGTCGAAATATGCCTTCAGAGTGAACGACTTTCGTATCCTACGCAGGCCTATTCTCATATGTCAAGTTCGCGCGCCATTTCCGCAACTTCTGTGTGTCATTTCCACAACTTCCTGGCGCAATGCTGGCAGGTGCACAGAGCATGCCACACCGTCAGAATTGTAGACAGCTACAAAAAGAGATGAGAACAGGTACTCGAACAGCTGTGAAGAGTGAAGAGCTAGGCTGTTCTCCGCACAGCAGGTAGCGGTGGGGTGTGTGTGGCGATGCATTGCATAGGTGTGTGACTCGTAGGTGCGGTCGGTACCTTTCCGCAAGTCGAGCCCACTTCGCCTCGTGGACGTGTCTTTCGGCCGCCTGTTTCTGCAGGACCCCGTCCGGGATTGGTGATGTTTATTTATATATATATATATATATATATATATATATGTGTGTGTGTGTGTGTGTGTGTGTGTGTGTGTGTGTGTGTGTGTGTGTATTCATTCATTTATTTCCCGATGCATGTCCTCCACGTACAGTGGTTATTATGGACAGTCTGGGTGATGTCTGGATGATGATCTGAAGGTGATGAGATCCGACAACGTCGCCGCGGAGGTCCAGCATTTCGGTTGGTTAACCGGAAGTGGAGATGGTTCGGAATGAGAAATGGAGGGAAGTTATGACATGAAGACGCTGGATACGGGGGCGAGGAGAGATTGGCCTCGGCGGGTACTTGGCTATTCCTTTATCCTTTCAGCCTGGACCTACTCGCCTCCCTTCCAGGTGGCACTTACAACGCTTCAATGCGCCTGTGCTTCTGTCACCACTGAGGGGATTCGGTCCGGGGCATAGTTCCGGTGCGCTTTGCTGGAGATAATGTAAGGAAGTTTTGCTCCCCCAGAGCTTTATCAGACATTTTCCCACTTTGTCTGAGGTAAACTTCCATTAGGCACGTCAATAGTCTCTAGGGCCTCGGCGTTTGAGATTTTGTGAACCCCGGTTAATTAATTCACCAGCTCGCAGCTTCCAAATTCATAGCTCTGGTCTCACATCTCTTGACACGCACCTCCAAAGCCAGCACTTCTATATCGAGCTATTAGTCAAACAGCGGCCATGATGCTTGGGACATCAATAGCGCGGCGTGATACAGGCATTAATACAATAGCTTCATTTGACAGGCAGGAACAGTCTCACCCTCACTCTATATCTCTACCGACATAACGAGTCCGCCAGAGTTCAGGCGCACCTTAGTACCGACGTGTGGGGCAGGGCAGGGCAGGGCAGGCCGGGCCCGCCCGAGGGGCGACCGCCCGGGGGCGACCGCCCGTCTCAAGCGCCCGTCGACCAGAGAATGACCGAGTGCCTCGGGAGCGCGTCCGAAGTAACCGACAGTACGTCGTTAGCATGTGACCAACACGTCACTACTGCGCCGCATGACCCAGGCGTCGGCCCCGAGTCGAGAACAAAGGTTTGGCGACATAGCGCTCGGCACTCTAGCGACATACAACGTACAATTCACCACAGCCCACTGACAGCTGGTATAGACATCATTGACACGTCTGTCCATAGGGCTCCTACATTACCCAATGACGTCACGTCCTTCACATGGCATTCACCATCTGACAACGACGGCGGAGCGCGCCGGGGTACCGGGGGCCACCTTGGCTGGGACCGGGGCGGCCGGTGGCTGTGGCCGGAAGACAGGGCGGGCAAAGTCCACTGGCCGACCTCGTCTGAGGCGTCGGGCGACAGGTATGCGACGGAGGGATACAGGGTACGTGCCGCAAACTTGTCGGGACCGGAACGGAGTGGGTAGGGGGATGAAGTTAGAGGATTCAGATGCCCCGAAAACCAACTTTGTTACAATATGGATGCCAAGTTGACGTCGGGTGGCCGATGCTCGTTATCATCCAGACTGCCTGCACCAGTTGAGGGTTTGCAGACGATCCCAAGCGACTTGAGCAAGGCACTGAGCTCGGCAAGCAGCTGGGCGACGTCCGTGCGCTGATGACGTATGGTTATCGCCGTGGTGTCTTTCGCTATCTCTGCATAGGCAATTTTTCGTTCGGCTTCCGTGTACTATTGGCCCCACAATTATTGGCTTGGCAGTCACGCGAGGCGTACTGGTACATAGATATCCTACATATGTGTACCGTTTCTCACCACACGAAAGTACCATTGGCGTCACAAGTAGCTTGGCAATCAGGCGAGCATCCTGGCACCCGAATATCCTGTATATATGTACTGCTTCCCACCACACCTATACCTATGCAGGGTATTCAGGTGCCAGGACGGCCAGCCAGATTGCCAAGCTCTTTTTGACGACAATTGTGCACTTGCCGGGCTCGGTTGAAAGGGAAGTGCCTGATGCACTTTACGGGCCAAAGGTGAAGAATGGGTGCCCGTCGTACGCCGTTTCCCATACCGGCGTTTGGGAACTGCGCCGCAATCGAGCCCTATCAACTGTCACGGCGTATATGTAGCAGCCTCCTCCGCCACGGAGCTGGCTGCGTGCAGCTGACATTGAGCGCCGGGATCTGACCCAGAAGAGTTGGCGCTGCCAAATGTCCACAGAAAGATAAGCGAATAGTTTGTGGAATAACCAAAAATAAACTGTACAAGACATATTTTTGCGTTCAAATGTCTTTCCCGAAGTGATATATCTCCTTTATGTGGTGAATACCTTTCCTTCTTCGAATAATGCTAATCTGTCACAACAACGATACAATTTCAGCCAATATCTGTCACTCACGCTGGTAGGCGAGTTGGCAGGTTTGTGCACCTCTTCATGGATTGCTTGCTGTTGCCATTGCTACCACAGTTGCATACAATCCAAGTTGATGGCATACCCAAGGGGGCGCGAAGGGGGCCCTCAAGGGATAGGCGCAGAGGTTGACCGAGGAAAAAGTAAAACGCATATAACAGATTGTGCGGAAAAGGGCCCCGAGAACTTAAGAAGCCCCTCCCCTCCCTGTTGTTTGGCTACGGCTGTGAACATGGCGTGAATCTCTAAAATTATTTGGGTGGGGCACAATACACGCACAAACTGACAGACCCAAATATATTGGGGGCACACTCCACTGAAGGGGCACTGACCCCCTCCAAAGTATACAAAACGACTCCCCTGACTGCGGACCTGCCTCTGATGGAATGAGCTGCCTCGACTGGGAAGAGGCCGTACATCAACCAGTTCCTCACCAATGAAAGCATCAAAATAAAACAAATATTAACCTGCCACACAGAAAGCAGTAATATAACAGCATAAAACTTGCGTAATTCAACAGCGTCATGTGCATAACTTGCATGTATGAATGAAAGTCATGCGCAATATTTGACGCATGCTTTAACTGCGGCGGGCCGCGACGACGTTTAAGCACGTCCCGCTGCTGATGACGTCTCAGTGGTAGGCGGAGCCTATTTTGGCGCAGTGCTGCAGCACTGCAAGTCCCGTGAGCAGGGGGGAGGGAGCTGTTTGTTTCAGTACTGATCTGGTTCTGGTCGCTGCCAACATCCCCTCACGTGAGTGCCCGGGACGCCCCATGTCGCCGGTCGGTTGATTGTTTTGCTGGTTCGCGCAAATGACCCAGCTTCAGGCGCCCGTTTCCTTCGGACGTAGCGGTGTCTTTGACATGCCATGGGGGAGGGTAGGCGGCATCCAGCCACGTGCCACGGTGACTGCTCATATTGGTCGTCAGAGCTGCTTGAGAAGATGGCAAGACTTCTCACATTAGCTATTACGAACAGCTTGATATCAACACATATAAGCACAATATTAATCAGTCCTACCTCAATGTTTTTCACAAAGCTTGTAAAAAGAAGTGAATCTAGAACGCAGCCATGTGGTACTGCACTCAGAACGTCCTTCAATTCAGATTTACCTTAATTGAATGCTATTCTTTGCTTCCATTCCATTGCCTACCCTTCAGTCCAACCTAAAACTTTTTCATCGATCCGTCGCTGAGTCAGCTGATGAATTAGATGCATGTGTGGAACTTAATCAAAGTTTTGTTCTTTCTACGTACACTGCATCTATCCTGCAGTGTACTTGGACTAGGACATGAAGCCAGTATCTACCTCAGCTCTCGGCCACGGTAATACAGCTACAACATACCTACCCCACGGCCCACAGACACAGATAAACATAACTACAACAGCTGCGATGTACGAGCCTTTCATGGATGACGATCACTGGTGAGTATAGCAAACTCACAATCTAGCCAAGGGATGCGCATCCCACCGATAGCGAGTTTCTGCTACAATAGAACTCGTGCCATAGCTCACGCTGCCGACGCCGGAGCTGGTGGGCACCTTGCCGGCAGTGTTGCCGTACGTCCTGGCGTGGCGTGCCAACCACCGGGCGTGGCGTGCCAACGTCATCCGACGTCTCGCCCGGCCGCGGCACGTCCGGGCGTGGCGTGCCGACCCCGGCCGAGGCGCGGTACGTCCTGGCGTGGCGTGCCGACCCCGGCCGAGGCGCGGCACGTCCGGGCGTGGCGTGCCGACCCCGGCCGAGGCGCGGCACGTCCGGGCGTGGCGTGCCGACGTCATCGGACGTCTGGCCCGGCGGCGGTGATCGGCCGGCCGGCTGACGTCCTGTCGCCGGGGGGCCGGCGGCTCGTGGCATCGACCGCCGGCCGCGTCACAGGCTCGGCCCAGACCGGCCCAGAGCGGGCCCGACCGGCACGCCGACGCACTGTCGCGGTCAGCCGGCACCCGCTCCGCGGAAATGTCCGCTCAGAGTCCCTGGCCATGGGCAGCGCGGACCGGACTGCCGACACCTGGCGCTGATCGGTCCGCACTGGCCCACTGAGGTTGCCATCTTCTTGACATGGTCGGTGTATGGCTTGGCTTGATATGGTCTGTATATGGCTTCGCTTAATATCGTCGGTAGATGGCCTTGATTGGTATGGTTCGAATATGGTTTGGCTTGATATGGCCTGCATATGGCCTGGCTTGACATGGTCGGTATATGGCTTGGCTTGATATGGTCTGTATATGGCTTCGCTTAACATCGTCGGTAGATGGCCTTGCTTGGTATGGTCGATATATGGTTTGACTTGATATGGTCAATATATGGTTGGTATATGGCCTTGGGTAGGTCGTATGGTTTGTATATGGTCAATATATGGCTTGGCTTGCTATGGTCTGTATATGGCTTCGCTTAATATGGTCGGTAGATGGCCTTGCTTGGTATGGCCGGTATATGGTCTTGCTTGGTATGGTTCGAATATGGTTTGGCTAGATATGGCCTGCATATGGCCTGGCTTGATATGGTCGGTAGATAGATGGCCTTGCTTGATATGGCCGGCATATGGTTCGGCTTCATATCGTCGGTAGATGGTCTGGCTTGAAGTGGTCTGTGTATGGTTTGGCTTGATATTGTCGGAAGATAGCCTTTGCTAGTATGATCGGTATATGGCTTGGCTTGATGTGGTCGATATATGGCTTGGGTTGATATGGTCGTAAGATGGCCTTGCTCAGTATGATCGGTATATGGCTTGGTATAACATGGCTGGTATATGGCTTGATATGGCTTGATATGGTCAGGTATGCGCTTATAATATACCCGCAAATTTCCTGCCAGATTCATGTAATATATTCTTTCTCATGATCACACAAAAAACCGTGATTTCTAAATTTTCGAACATTTTCGTCGCGAAAAAAAAATGCTGAAGAAGTAAATGGACCTTGGGACGTCATCAAGCACATCAGGCACATCAAGCAAATTATTCTGAGGGAGCCAAAATATATTCACGAAGTTGGAGGCTTGTTCCGGAAGAAGTCACTCGACGCACGGGGTAGCGATGGCCACTTGGAATGAAAGGTTCCTTCGGATGATCTCGGCGCAGAATCCAAGAAAGAAATGTTAATTGAATGCCGATTACCCCAACCCCAACATGGATGCAGTTATTCATGCTCATCATTGATGTCATGAATATATTTGAGTCTAGATTGGATATTTTGTATTCTAAGTAGCACTCCAACCAGTGCTGATCTGATCTGGTTCCGATATGGTGATCTGGCGATTTGCTTCTAGTGCTTCCTCCAGTCGAAGTGTTCCACGGGCGTTTTGTGATTACCTATGCAAACATTTCCATTCCATTCAGCAGTGGAGCGCGCTCTGTCTGTCGCGGCCACACACACACACACACACACACACACACACACACACACACACACACACACACACACACACACACACACACACACACACACACACACACACACACACACACACACACACACACACACACACACACACACACACACACACACACACACACACACACACACACACACGCACACACCGCGCCAGCGAGACAGATTAAATTAGAGAGACCCGCATCAGCCGAGTTGGGCGGGCCGTCCGTGGATGAATGTGCGGCAGACGCCCATACCGCTCCGCCAAGCGGCCTGATGTCACGTGACCACGGACCGCTCGCTCCGCAGGTCCTGGTGGTCTGGCTAAGCCCGCACATGTCGCTTCACCAACAGCGCGCCGTGAGGAGGGACAGAGCTGACCGCAACGCCGAGGCCGTCGTTGTCGGCCGCAGCGGATTCCGTCGTGCGGGTCGGCCTACCAGCGCAGTTTCTGCCGGGACCGGCCCAATACGCGCCGGCCGAGACCTGACGCCATACGTTGCTTGGGGTTCGACAAGGGTGGTCGCAAGTGATGCGGACACTATGCATCTCATTTCAAGAAAGGAAAGGATTTCGGGAATGACATGATGGCACCTAGGGTGGAATGAAATGATGGCGTTGTGGTTTGAACACAAAATGTCGGTTAAATCGATTGTGCGGGGTACTGGCGCGGCAAAAATCGCTCTGTGCACAGGTGCGTGAATGATTTAGCGAAGGACATGTGAACCATGCTGACAGTAGATCGACACCACCCCTCCACGCAGACACACAGACACACACACACACACACACACACACACACACACACACACACACACATATATATATATATATATATATATATATAAATACATACGATATATATGTACATATATGAGCGTTGTCTGTGCAGCGCAGTTTTCCAAGCACTACTTGGCTGCCCGGTCAGTTTGCCCCGTTAGTGTAGCCGATGACGCAGTGTATGAAGATTGCAACATGTATACGGCAGTACGACGGGCTACTTGTCAGAAGGCAATGGTGATTAGTTCAGCCATGAGCCGACTCCGAGACAGGAATTTAGATCATGTGGCAGAAGCAGCCACGGCAGATCCCACCAAGACAGATCCCACCAGGGAAGATCCCACCACAGCAAATCCTACCACGGCATATCCCACCACCACGCCGGTGTTTCCGGCGGGATCAGTATCTTTACCACCTGCGGGATGCGACCGGTTGGTAACACCACGCCGATGTTACCAGCCGGTATGAATATCACACCACCACACCGAGATTACCAGTCGACATCAATATTTCCTAGGCGTACATGACCCATGGCTGGACCTACGATTCTTACATATCTAGTATCCAGACGAAAATGCAGTAATGTCTCCGTCGTATTCGTTCACTTGTGAGACGCGTTCCTGCCACCCCTTTGCCTATCGCCGTGAATATCGAGGTCATCTTCTATGTTGAATTTAGCTTAGTTATGTCATGGTCATGATTGCTGTCTTGTACACTCCTGAGGGGACAAGTGCCCCCACATTGTTTGATTCCTACCCCCACCCCACACACACAACATCTTCTTTAAACACGGGGCTATATGAGGATTCACCACATCCACTTGGGTGTGCACATTACATCGATCTATTGCACCCCCTGATGATTTTCGGAAATTAACGCCCTTGCTCATGATTATCAGCAAGCAATATTCCCATCACAAGTGATGGCTTTAACGTCCCGCACTGTTCGAGCTTCGGTAGCAGATCCTATAAACATACACCTCGTAAACATTTTTGTCTAATTTATCTGCACAAATTGATGTACCAGGCACCACGTGATGCACCAGACACAACGTGATGCACTAGGTGACACGTGATGCATGAGGCAGACGCACATCCAATCACGTCTCCGATGCAGGCAGGTAATGGCCTTGGCTGGTTGACTGACAGCTCAGATGGGAAAACGGCACCATATGTCGCGTTGCTTCATGACATCTTCCGTTCCGGTGAATCGCAGGCTCTTTCTCCCCTTGTTCAGAACTCAAAGCTCCGTTGTCGTCCGAGAAGCAGGTCTGGCTCTCCGGCTCATGGTCTGACTCGTCGGCTCAGTTGAGGCAGGGAAGCGTCGGGTGTAGTGCGAGGCCGCCCGCTTGCGCACTTGGCGGAAATTCTCTGTCGGAGTGTCTCCAGTTGGCAAACTGAGGTCGCTGAATTTACGTGCGTACGCTTCCAGTGCTTTCTCTGCACTTTCACGTGTTGCACTCATGAACGCTTTGTGTTTGCCCGTGCTTGCAAATGGGAACGTGCAGGTTCTTCCACTTTTGAAGGTCGTATTTTGTTCCGGTCGTGTTCAACAATCGACTTCGGCTCAGAATATACTAAGGCAGAACAAACCAACAACGAATAACGCCCTCCGATCTCTATAGCGGCCACGTCAGCCCTGTACTCATTGTTATTTCATCGGCATCAGTATTGCACTCACTGCACTGAGTTAATTCTTATTTGCTTATCCCGTTAGGCATTACTTGGCAGTCGGAACATTTCTTTATATCGGACAGTGTTGTCGTTATTTGGGTATACAGGCGCATCGACTGCATCGGTCATACAACTCGGACAGTGTTGTCCAATATAGAAAAGTTATAATAATGTACTATATTATTATGGTGTTCTACACATGCATAGTGCGGTTCATACATATGCATAGGCATGCATGCACCCATTTGCGCCTTTGACAGTAGTTTGTTGCGAGTTCCCCGCGATTTATCTTCCTGCCAAAGTTTTGTTTTGCTGTCGCTAATTTCTGAAGTACTTCCTCGCACTTCCCAAGGTCCATGGCACTGATCCACCGCGCCCCATATCCGCCGTGTGATGAGCTCTCACCTACCCGCTCCACCCGCCATAAACTGAACAGAACCCCTGTCGCGCGCGAGCTGGCTACGCCTGGACACGGCCGGCCGAGGCCGGACACCATCCGGTGTCGGGTCGGAGCCCCGATCCGGTGGACTCGCGGCGGCGGCGCACGTCGGCGTGCCGAACAAACAGCGACGCGGCTCATTCGCCAGCGCCCACGGGCTCTGGGGGGGGGCGGTGATGGCGGCGGCGCGTCCGGCCGGTGCGGTCGTGTCGACGCGGCCCGCAGCTACGTCGACCGGTCACCTCGGCAGGCGCCGGCGGCGTTGGCCGGCGACGTGGGCGGCGCAGCCGGCGCTACGTCGCACAGCTGCCGAGGCTGACGCGACCGCTGCGGCTCCGGCTGCCCAGCACGACTGGCCGGTTTCCTGCTGCAGGTCGGGCTGTCCAGCATGGTTCACCTGTTTTCTGCTGCAAGTCTGGCTGTCCAGCACGACTGGCCGGTTTCCTGCTGCAGCTCTGGCTGCCCAGCAGGACTAGCCGGTTTCCTGCTGCAGCTCCGGTAGCCCAGGATGGTTTGCCGGTTTCCTGCTGCAGCTTCGGCAGCAGTGGTTGGGGTTTGGATGGCCGTTTCTGCTGCAGTGGGCAGATGGTGCGTTTTCAGCATGGTTGGCCGGTTTCCTGCTGCAGGTCCGGCAGCCCAGCATGGTTTGCCGGTTTCCTGCTGCAGCTCCGGCAGCCCAGCATGGTTGGCCGGTTTCCTGCTGCAGGTCCGGCAGTGCAGCATGGTTTGCCGGTTTCCTGCTGCAGCTCCGGTAGCCCAGCATGGTTGGCCGGTTTCCTGTTGAAGCTCGGGCTGCCTCGTGGTTGGTCGGTTCCAGAGATTGTTTTGCATCACCTCATATTTCTCCAAAGCTTCCCAATTTCGCATTCATAGTGGCATTAGGAAGAGATAAATGCATAACCTTTCGAGATTACTTCTTAAAATATTTCGGGAAAGGCACAAGACATGAATAAACTATCAACAAAAAACAGATGCATTATTTGAAGCCTAAGCCAGCCATGCAATCAGATACTGAGGATGAACGAAACAATAGCCCCGGAGACTTCTTGTCTCCTTGCGCAATTATTCACCGACTTGAGAAACAATGAAAACACAACATCCGTAGGAGTCTTATTCTGAGGCACCACTCACGCAATATGTCCACAAAGACTGATCTACAGAGTGCAGAGTATACAGGAGAGGCCTATCAAATTGTACGGGCGTTCACCAGTTGAAGGAAACAAATTGCCGCCATACCACCAGCAGGGTCCACGAGTGTTCAAAGGTAGGCGTGGGCCCAAGGGACACGGGGGCATGTCTTTCCCCCATATAAGGCAGTGTCCCTCTGTCTGGAATGCCCCTCCGCCCATTGGATGCCCGAGTGTATCCCCAACCCCCAACCCCACAACCACCCTTGGCGTCATATCAATCAATGACGCCCGAATTCCTCAATCCTCTTCTGTCCAGAGGAAAGAGGTGACGGCTACGAGACGCCCAACAGGATCAATAGGGATCCTCAGCGGAGGCGATGACCACGAAACCAACAAAGCACGATAAGAATGAGCAGTTCGAAGAGTGCTCGAACTGCTGTGTCGTTGCGGAGTCGTGGAGTGTCGTGGAGCATTAAATGGAAGTGCTTTGTGTCGTTGCGAAGCATTGAACGCATTGCACCACGAAGGCTGACTGAGATGGAAAATGGCTAGTCAGCACGCTGTCATGGGACCGCTTTCTCTGTTCATCAGCTTTATGGAGGGGGAGAATGCTCGTCAAAACCATTGTTTGCACCGGGCGTAGCGTCCTGTGTTGCTCAGATGGCAGCACTGTTCCCGAAGGCCGCATCACATAAACAATGTGGTGCTTCTTGTGTCACCACAGCATCGAGAAACACTTAAACCTGTCGTAGCTGCTGAGTAATTGCGGCTGTGTGCTGTTCCTTAGTGGGTTTTCTTTGTTGAAAAGTTTACCGCAGAGCCCCTGGCGGGATACTCGCCCCCAACCCCTCCCCACACTCTTTGTTTATCGGGTGGTTCACGACGCACTTTATGCACGTTCACGGATAATGATGCCGCCCACACTGTTTCGCCGGTGGGCCGCGAGATTGGGAAATCTCACGAGCGGTGCGGATGTTGGACCCAGGACCTTTGGTACCTAGAGTTCGGCACGTTACCGACTCGTACCCCACCCCACCCCCAACACGCACACACACTCCACTTGCAATTTGTGTCTTCAGCGATTATGTCACCAATCACTACCGTAAGAGAGCCAACGCGTTAGTGCCTTCAATGAACATATATTGGCACCGGCAACCGGACAAATGTACGTAAAGTAAAGCATTAGCATTGATTATTTGGGCTTAAGGGCGCATAATAGCTTAGCTTTGCGCAGTGGCGATACAGTAACCAATGAGGTCTATCCGAGGTGCTGTTATTGCTAGTTGGAAACTTTACGTAAAGCAAATGTACGTATGGCAAATGTACGTAAGCGCAAAAGTACGTATGCACAAATGTACGTAAGCGCAAATGTACGTATGCGCAAAAGTACGTATGCGCGAATGTACGTAAGTGCAAATGTACGCATGCGCAAATGTACGTATGCGCACATGTACGTATAGCAATTGTACGTATACGCAAATGTATGTATGCGTAAATGTACGTAAGAGCAAACGTACGTAGGGTATATGCACCTACCCAAATGTGCTTAAACGCAAAGGCGCGTTAGCCTAAATGAAGGGACATTGGCTCATACGTACATTTCCTTTTAAATTCTTTTACGTTTAGGTACTGTTGCGCTGGCGTACATTTGCGCTTACTTACTTTGGCCCTTACGTACATTTGTGCTTACGTACTTTTGCGCTTACGTACATTCGGGTTTACGTACTTTTGCGCATACGTACATTTGCGTTTACGAACTTTTGCGCTTACGTGCTTTGCGCTTACGTGCTTTTGCGCATGCGTACTTTTGCGCATGCGTACATTTGCGCTTACGTACATTAGCCATACGTACATCGGCGCATACGTACAATTGCCATACGTACATTTACGCTTACGTACATTTGCTTACGTAAATTTGCTTACGTACATCTGCCATACGTACATTTGTCCTTACGTACATTTGCTTACGTACATTTGCTTACGTACATCTGCCATACGTACATTTGCCCTTACGTACATTTTTCTAGAATCTTGACACCTGCCACATGGCAATGAACACATATTGGTATCAGGCTCATGAATGCGAACTTCCCATACATCACGACATAACAACCTACTGAAGGGGCGGGGATGGCCGAGTGGTTAAGGTGTCGGACTATGGGTACCAAAGGTCCCGGGTTCGACTCTAGCGCCACTCCGGACATTTCCCAATCCCGCGGCCCACCGGCGAAACAGTGTGGGCGGCGCCATTAGCCGTGAATGTGCATAAAGTGTGTCGTGAACCAACCAATAAACAAACAAACAAACAACCTACTGAACGTAACTGAAGTAGTCATTTTTATGGTTGCTACACTGGGACAGGGAACTTGTGTGCCAACCGCAGCTCTACTCTTTTCGCAGTCTGTAAAGACGAGCGCCTTATATGGTCTCATTTTCGCGGAAATGTAGTAGTTCCGGAATTGCATCAAACTTATTTCGGTCCTCCAGCGCAGTGCGTTCAATGTTAGGATGTGTGTTGCATATTTTGCAGAGGAGTCAGATCCAGGAAATGCTGCGTTCATTTATGGCCTATATTAACTGAACAGGGAATTCACTTCACTCGAAAGTTGCGCTAAGCATGCCGAAATCTCGTTCAACTGTCGAATATGGTGTGCGTATTTGAGCTCTCCCCGTCTGTCCTGTCGCACCCCGTTTCAGGGGATTGATAAGACCTCCTCTAGCATCCAAGCAAGCGTCGCACGAAAACGAAAGCGGTGTCATCGTAAAGCGCTCGACGAGTAGGGTCAGACGCGACCCCAAAAATGATTTCCCCAAAAAGTGACGTCACTAGGGTGCCAGGTTTTCACCACTTACATCATGTTTTTTCTCTGGGAAGTTCATTTTGGGAGGATTTTAAGAAAACATTGGAGTCATAAGAATAAGGCGAAATCGATCAGGGCCATAAATTTCCCCAACCAAAAATCAAAATTATGTTTATTTTTGAAAGCTCAAAATTTTGCGTTTTCAGTTTT
Organism: Imbricaverruca yamaguchii; assembly: GCA_034440575.1. Classification (NCBI taxonomy): domain Eukaryota; kingdom Metazoa; phylum Arthropoda; class Thecostraca; family Neoverrucidae; genus Imbricaverruca; species Imbricaverruca yamaguchii. The sequence goes on from JAOTOL010001182.1 coordinate 260,008, forward strand.
CTTTAATTCCTTTTCTAAAGGGCAGAGCGGACCGGGAAAAGAAACATCCTTCAAACTCAACTTCCTCTCAAAAAAAAAAATGTTTCTTTGGCCAGAATCTTCTATTTATCTCTAATGGGCAAATATGCAAAACTAATGAGTAATCAAAAACTGAAGGAAAAAATCCTCTGGTGAATTTTGTTTTGTCCCTAAAGATAAACAAACGCTGAAGATTTCGTTAAAATATCTTCATCCGTTTCAGTGTGACGACTGGTTGAACGTTTTTAGAGGTGACCTCACTTAATGGGTGACCTCACTTCACTAACTCGTGGACCCTGGATGACCTGACCTCAACATTTTTACATAAAATGCCACATCGATGTGGGAAAACGCATTCCCAATTTCTTTTTTCACTATCTGTGGAAAACCTTAAGCGGGCCATCAATAACCCCAGCCCCGAGACGGCATGGGATAATAAAAATAACACATTCCTTGGCCATGAATACACTATGTCCAATTGTCGAATTATTATGGGTTGCGATCCTCGTCTTACAACTTTCCCGCTCAGTGTTTGTCGCATGCTGCCGCTCGGCGCGGCACCCTCCATCGGACTGACGGCAATCACACAATCGCCCGACCTCTGGACACAAAGACGAGGTGACATGACGACATTGCCACTTGACCGGCGCAGTCGGCCAGCTGCGCTGAATCGATGCCGGCGAAATCGGCTCCGCCCAAGTTCCGTCATAAAACATTCCTTTGAACAAAAACAAGCGTAGTTTAAAGAAATTATGTTGGTCGAACGTCTGAAACGAATATTAAACAGCCGCACCTAATTCTGAGTAACTGGATTAAGACGTGAAACGATGTCTAAAAAATCAGATTCAGAACCGTGGCGATCCGATCAAACGGAGTCATTCAAATAAACACTTGCTGCGAGCAACGCTGAACGCCGAGCCATACTCCGCGTATATGGCCGAGATAAACTACTCCCGTGTACATGACACAAAGGCTGGGCTAAACTATTACCGTGTGTATGACACCAAGGCCAAGCAAAACTATTCACGTGTATTGCGTGAGACGAAATGTACGACCCTCAATATACCAGGAGGTGCTGAGTTTACATCAAATGTAGCGTTATGCTATATTACTCAACGATTCGGCCAGGGGCCATCATCAGGAGTGACGATGGCTCCTGGCCAAAGACACCTGACGATGGCCTCTGGCCGAAACGTTAAGTAATATAGCATAATCCCTAACGCTACTTTTGATGTAAACCCTTCACCTCCTGGTATATTGAGGGTCGTACATTTCGTCTCTCGCAATGTCTAAAACCCAGGAGCACTTAAGAGCCATTCTTTGCTGTATTATTCCCGTGTATATGACACAAAGGCCGAGCAAAGCTACTCTCATGTATATGATGTAAAGGCCGAGCAGTACTATTCCCTTGTATATAGCGGAAAGGTCGAGCGATACTATTCCCGTGGAAGCGGTAGCATTTACCGACCAGACCGAGCCATGGCTGGCACTTACCGACCAGATCGAGACAAGCAAGGAGCGCACTCAGCTGGATCGGGCGAACCCGAGTAGCTCCAGCCAATGGGGTGGGCCGGGGTGAGAGGCGCGCCGTATCAAACAGCACGACATCAGCTATCGCGGCGAACAGCGCGGAAAGGCAGCGTGGATCACAGCACGGGCGGTGGCAGTCCGTGAACAGCGCGGAAAGGCAGCGTGGATCACAGCACGGGCGGTGGCAGTCCGTGAACGGCGCGGAAAGGTAGCGTGGATCACAGCACGGGCGGTGGCAGCTCTGAACAGCGCGGAAAGGCAGCGTGGATCACAGCACGGGCGCTGGCAGCCCGTGTCGGCAGCTGCGGCACCCGACTGCTGCAGTCAGGGCGTGATCTGCAGCCGAATCCTGGAACGTCCAGCTCAGAGCATCGCCACCGCCGACGGCCACTGCCAGACCGGATGCCACTGCCGTCCGGCATCCGGGGTCAAGGCGGACCGGACCGGTGGAACGGAGCGGCGGACGGAACGCTGCCGGGCAACGCGGAGCAGAAATCGCCGTGCAGGGTGGAGACGGCTATTCCTGGGTTGGAGGCACTGGAGAGAGGGCGATCGGAACGAGGGCTGTCGAGAGGTGACGAGATGGAGAGTGGAGCGGTGGCCAGCACTACGCTGAGTGGGCGTTGGCTGGCTCCAGGTCATGGATCCTCACCCCCTACACCACAGCTCCGCGGACCTGACCGGCTCCGGCGACTTTCAGTGGGGGCGGGTGGGGGTGGGGTGGGGGTGGGGTGATAGGGGTGGTACTTGAGGGTAGTCCCGTAGCAGAACGAGCGCGGGCGGCGGGGGCAGCGCCGGCCGAACGCCCGCGTCGCAACCATTCCGGTAGCTCAGTTGGTCAGAGCGCTGGACTGCACTGGTCTCCCCTGTACTGGCAACACAGGGTTCGAGTCGCTTCGCGCGCTCGCATTTAGCCCCCGGCCGCGAGTGTGTCAGTTGGCAGCTGGCTCGATAAGGCCGGGAACCAGCTAGCGGGCGGCAGTGTCGGTGCATTGGTGGCACGTTAAACTTTCGGTCTAAATTTTGCCGTTGAACTGGAGTTCGTGGATCGGGTGGTGGGGCCAGGGTTCACGCAACAAGCTCTGCTTAGCAATAGAACCCTGGTTCCTCAAGCCACCCCAGCAACAATTCGGATTAAATTTATTTATTTAAAAAATAATTTTCCCGCCCTGCAGCTCTCTCGGGCTGCAGGACCAGCTGGGTGCTCTCGCGGCCGACTGTCGTGAAGTGGAGGAGCCTGGTCTCGACCACGGCTCCGTGGGAGGATAACGACGGCCCGCTGCTGGCTCGCCAGCGTCGACGGACCACGCTGAAGCGCTCACTGCGACGGGTCAGCCAAAACAGGGCGCGTGGTGACGCGCATCAGGCAAGGAAGCAGCCCACGTCGCGCATCTCAACGCGGCCGACTCGATACCATTTCATACAGTCATGTATATATATGTACATATATATGTATGTATATATAATACATGCATACATACAAACATATATATATGTATATGCACATACATATGTATGTATATGCAAAGTACAAACATACATACAAACATATATATATATAATTGTCATGCAATGCAGTATTACGACTTCAATCTTTAAAATATGCACAGGTATTATTTAAATGTTCAATTTTGAGATAGACGGTGTTTAAAAAAAAATTCAGTCGTCAATCCAGATTTCGGCTTGTACATCCAATGTTCGACTTACCTTCAGGCTGAGGACCCCTGGTACACATTTGATCGTGACAACCTCAACCATTGAGGAAGCTTTCCATCAGTGCGTGGACCTGGAAATAAGAAAAAGCAATCGTCAATATCTGTACAGTGGGTGTGTTTATAATAACGAACAAGGATTGCAATTTCACCCGAATACTTCCACGGGATTTAGCGTGTTTCTGCAGGTTGGGTTCAAGCACACACGTCTTTCACTTTGCCAATCGTCTTGGTGTCAATATGCGCACTAGAAGAGTGGGCCCAAGCGACCCCCACCAGTCTGTTTTTCCTTGTAAATATCTCCAACACCAATATCCGACAGACAATTTTATCCACCTTCAAATCGAGATCTAGCACGTCACGAAAAAGAAATAAATTGCAAATGTTGGGAGTGATTAACCCACACAATCAGACGACCCCAACGATTAACGAAATCGTGCGTGGGTTTCCACACTGAGACTGTGACACATATTGTGCATGTTTCGAAGTAGCGTCTTTAGAGGTGGCATCTTCGATACTCGTGGCTCTCTATCTAATATCCGTGGCTATGGATGCACAGAAATGACACACAGACGCATATATATGCACATATGTATATTCATGTGCATCAATTACTTGAATCCTGATTATTTCCTCGTCTATAGACGTTGTTACGCAGAATAATAGCCGCATCCTCGCACGTTATAATCTAACACAATTATTCATCACGCGCAGGATAATAATGGCCACTGTTATTCTGGGCACGACACAACCAATTCTTGATCTCATTATCTTCATCTTCTGGATCTCCTCTTCAGCTCCAGCTAATCTCATACCTCAATCCCTGAGACTGTACTGACAACCGTTCTTACTATTTCCCACTTCTTCGGAGTTCCCATCATGTGGTACGGCCGGTCCTGCACTTTATGTTTGCGCATAGTCGTCTTCAGGGGGTGTTGGGGATGTAAGGGCCCATGTGTGCACGCCCGCACCATCCACCTTACGCAGAGGTGGCCGCAGGCGTTCTACTACCTTCACCCGAATCTACTTGTTTGGCGGCCTTGGCCTCAGATCCCTGATGATGATCGTCCCTGCTGGGTAATACTCTCCGCCCACGGACACCGGAGGCGTGGGTGTCTATTTATTATCCATCTCATTTCTCCGGTTCGGCTGCAACGTAGTAAGGCCGGCGCGGGAAGTTCTGTTCGGTGATGTCCCCGCCGGCGGGCGTCGATCCCTTTGTGATTTGTGGTGTGTTCCTGAAGCTTGCAAGAACCTGCAGGACACCATATTCCATGCAGTCGTTGCCGCACGCTTCAATTGGATAACTCTCAAAGCTTTCACCATATCAGTCGTCGAGCCGTAAAAGGCTGGCTGACATTGTGGCATTAGCGTGTGCATACATCCACATTGAGAATGCTGTCCATAACTTCGGATTCTGTCCATAACTTTAAGCATCAAATGGCTTTCTAGATGCTTATGTTGGTCCATTGCCACTCACCATGCATTCTGGGCATTCACGTGTGCTGAGAATCCTTACCGAAGTAAATGTTGACTTGTTCACTTAAAACTGTTTGGGCTAACGGAGACCGAGTCTGGCTGATTCGCTGGAAGGCTGATGCAACAGCGTTTGCTCTAATAATACGAAGCCGGTTGGCATGACTACCACATGTGTTCCTGCTGGCGCCCTCATCTCGTGACAAAAACAGGAGCAAATTTTCGATGAGCGCCTACCGAACGGAGAGGACATGGCGCATTTCCAGAGCAAGTGTGCTATTTAAATGCGTGTGCTTCGCCCCTAGGTTCTAAGTTGGCCCCACTTGCGAACATTTTAGATGTCGGTTGCCATTCCAATGCCCTTTACGTTTGCAACGGTGAAAGCCTGTGACAAAATTATTAGTTTAGTTGTTCATTTCTTCATTTCTTTCTTTGTTTATTATGTATCGTGACCAACATGTACGGTTGCCCAATAGCCTGAGAAGTCGCATACATAAAAGAGTGGTGCACAGTACATGTGAAACCAAGTGCTCTGTGAATGATATCACGCGACTCAAACAAATGTCATTTTGCGTCATGCGGTGACGGGTATGAATATGTTTCAATGCCCGTGTGGAGCCAGGCATGGTCGCCAAAACACACTGGCCTTCACGGAGTATCGGCGCACAGCAGACCTTTGTCCTGATGGCACCGGTGTTTTACTTCCACGTGCCATCACACATGCAGGTGAATATATTTATATGTTGAAATGTGCATCATGTACAAGTGGTTGCCACCTATCCGTGAACTTTCGTATTTATTCGTTCTTCATTCCAGTGCATTTTTCGATCTCATGCATTCTCCAGTTATTTCCATTAAATTCCAGCAGTGGAACTCTTCCATTTCTCCGTATGTCGCTACCTAGTATGTACTGCTTTGAGAGCAATGGATCGGAGTTGACAAAATGTCAGTTGCAACTACACATCCAAAGAGTATGTACTCTGTGCATAGAGTATGGCTCGATCCGTTATTTAAACACAGAGCGTGCATCAGTGTACGCAAAAGCTGCGACACCGTTCTGCATGCCGCTTTGAAATGTGTGATAGTATCGATGTGTGAACAAGATTGGCATTCTAGCGAATCGTTAATTGTTCGATCGTACAGGATTTTTTACATGCAAGCAAATCTATGTGTTATCTGAAATTGCACATTCTTAAGTTTCGTCGATGTTGTACATTTATGTGATAGGGCATACGTGTGTCACATTTTGCTCTCTGAATTGAACATTTTCTCCCTCTCATTTTATTTGACATCGTGGCATGGCGCACAGCAGACCTACACGATGGCGCACAAAAGGTAAATGTTATGAGTAGATGCTAGGCTTGAGCTACACATAGCTGGAATTCGACGAAAACAACTGCTTATGATGGTGTTTGCTAAGGGAACGCACCACGGTAGTGGCACGCAGTACTGGTACATGTCCAAGTAGTACAGATGGAGAGGATATGTCAGACGATGCCAGCAAGGCAAGGCTATTCAGGCGACCGATGCATACCGTATGAAAAAAAACATTACGTAATGTTGACATATGCGAGATTTCATACAGTGTACTTCAATTGATCATATAGGTCATTATTCTTTAATCCTGGCAATACTTGATCGAGTGACAGGCGATCCATATGAGGAACTTGTGGTGAAAATGTTCAAGACGCTGCAGATGGGACACAGCCGCCCCTGATTACACAGCGCGAACGTATTCGATTACTGAGCAAACGTGCGCATTAAATGCACTGAACAAAGTCTTGAGTACGAGTCGTACTCGGCAGCGGGGGAACTGCTGCATGCTTCGAATAAGTCCAGGCATCAGCCTTGACTTCGAGACCACCGAGGCAACATGACTAGCGAACGTGAGTTTTGAGTCAGGCACGACTCCCAAATCTCGTACCTCAGTACGGCGCTTCAACGCAAACTCACCTTACTGGCCCAAAATGGGTGGCCTACGTAGAGTAAAAGAGCATAGCATTGCATTTAACTGGAGTAACATTCACCTTCCAGGCGTGAGGCCAGCTAATCAAGCGGCCAATTGCCCTGTTCACAATGCTGAGCAGTCGTCAAAACACTCAACACGACGGTGCAGGCTAGCATTGTCAGCACGGTGTACAGTTACTTATATCCTGATGTCCATACCCGTGTCCTTATATGCTTGGGGATATGAGCGGTGAAGCAAACGAGCAGCAAAGACCACATATGCTTCCTTCTGGAACCACAGACAAAACTGGGGTGCAGTTAGACCGTTTATCATTTACTATGAGGCGCCGCGTCCAGTTGGTCAGATTGGAAGCAATCTACGACAAGGCACGGTCACCAACGTTGCCAGAATTTCGCGGGCAGTAAAGTGAGAGCTTGTGATTTATACTGCTAAATGCGGAAGAATAGTTGATATAAATAGCATCTATTTGAGTGCCGCTAGCAATCGAACTACACTCGTACTTCAGAAAGTGTGTCAAATTGATACTACAGGACTTTCTAGATAAGACGGTATGCTGTTGGGAAAATGTGTCGGAAATGCTCAGATAAGCAGTTATATGCCACTTCCTCTAAAACTGTCCAACATATTGGAAATAACTGAGACTGGCCTGAAAGTTGCAAATGATTTTCAGTCGCCTTTTCATGCACGTGATTATGCTTTGCCTTTGGCATCTGCCGCGACACGGTACTTTACGATACGCAATGTTCCATAATATGCTGCAGCCTGCACTAGAAAACCTGTGGGGTAAATTGATATAGCACGCGTCAGCTTAATCGGTACATGTCAGCATCAGCCTGTGTCAGCCTGCACCTGCGTGGTGTGGGCTGGCAATCAACTAGAATAACTGCACAAATGCGCACGTGTATTGAGGTGTTCGCTAAGAGTGTATCAAGGTGGCTTTATTCAGTATTCAAAATTTCTACAGAAGTTCATCACCCGACAGAGTGGCTACGGAATCAACGTTTGCATCTTCCATAGATGACATAAAACACGAGCTATGAACAGCCAGGACTCAAGCTGGCGGCATTGCACTAAACATAATACATTCACTTTTCAGATTGCTTATGCTAATTCCACCTGCAGACAATAATTCCATTTAAATTATATTTTTCAACTGACCTCATCGTCAGTAGAGCTGTAATCCCATAGCAAGGTGTGTTCATGGACTGGAAGTCGTGCGATGTTTCCTCTCCGTAGTACAAAAGTCAGTGGATGCGACGAAAGAAAACAATTATCGGAGATGATACTAGAAGGCCTAGGATTGACGTAGGCGCAGCCATCTCCTCGCTACCCTTCCAAATTTCCGAGTTATCCCGAGTCAACCACAACTGCATCAACTAGGCCCGGTCACCTTGTGTGGGTGACCGGGTCTAGTTGGGAAGCATTGACCATGACATAGACCCCTTATTTTGCTAGGCTTAGGGAGCATTGACCATGGCCCCATCACCCCACATGGCGTCGGACTGAAGCCGAGGTGTCAAATATTCACGCCTACCAAGATTTAATCATCGAGATGTTCTGAAAAAGATCCAGAACATGTTTTGTTGCGCCGTACTTTGTGCGTCAAGCAGAATATGGGGAGCAATCCTGCAGTATTGCCCGTCGCTAGTAGTTGGCATTGGCGATTGCTTATCTTCTCGCGACGTGACACCATTCATCGGATGGGAAGATTGACGGCATGACAGGGGAGAGTAGAAGAATTGGTGATGCAAGAGGTAATTTGCTACACTACATGTTCAACAACATGCATCCTGTATGCGTATCACCAGTAGGGTTCAACCGCCAGTCTCGCAACAAACAACAAGCTGGCATGGCAGGTTCCCATGGCAACCTGAATGGCCTGAGTGCCATTCCATACAGCTGAGTGACCTTGTTTATTGTTTATTGTTTATTTTCCACAATCTCCAACAGCATATTGCGCCCTTTGCAGGAGAAGTCAGTAGCTAAATACGAAAAACTTCTTGTTGGTGTGGCTGTTCGTCACATTTTCTCACATTCTTCACTGTTATTTGCTGGAGAAATGGAGAAGCCCTGGAAAAATTGCTTACTGAAATCTTGATTCTGCACATATAAATACCAAAAGAGCAGGTCTCCACATATGGGTCACATCACGATGTGCAAAAACCACGGATGGACATATAAGAGCAAGCAAGTGTGTAGGATAAGAATAATATGAACAGAGACTAAACGGGCGGACTAGGTTAGTTTAAAATTCGAATCGTGCATGAAGTAAAAGGGTGAAAAAGTCAGCACACACACATGATAGAGCGAACATAAATAATAACTAGCCTATTGCTATCATGCGCTACCTTTAAATTGTACGTGAATGACCTTCTCAAAACAAAAAATACTTATAAAAAAGGAAGATGGGGGGGGAAGGAAAAAAATAATTATGAATTTTTTGAAAGATATTTACCTAATTGCTTGGAAATTTTGCAGAGCAGACCCGATTGCACCGTGTTAATACGAGCTCTTTGTATGACTAGAGTATTTTGTGTGCTGGTCAATCAAGTCGGCAAGCACAGCCGAAAGTCGGCCGGAAGGTCACACGAGTCTGAATATGCTGTTTTTCCCACGTGTTTCTAACCAAAAGCAAGTACAACTGGGTACACCGGAAAGCTACCAATCGCATTTCGAAATGTTGCAGGCTATTATGGAACAGGGAGCACCTGGAGCCAGATATATCCCGTGTGCAGTGGGTGTCAGACGAGGAATTTGTATTGGACTCGATCGACCCGCGCTGTGAATTGCGGCGGCGGCCGTCCAAGCGACGATGACGCATTCTAAATAGACCGTACATTGGCGAAGGACGCAGCCATTACAGCACGTGGACTTGAAAAGTGGAGTTGGAATGTTTTGTTCCTGCCTGGAAGGAGCAAGTAAGCAGACGCAGAGACGTGCTTGCTGTTCGTACTGTGTCATTGACATGAGCTTCAAATTTTAATTTGGAGTCCAATGTAACACAAATCGCGACTCAATCAGTCATCAATCAAAATAAATCATTTCACTCAACTGTCGGGTCATGAATTAGTATTCCACCGGACGGGCCGCACGCTTTAATGTAAGCAAAGTAGACAGGCGCTTGCAGCGCAGGTAACGCAACACGGGAAAGTAGCGGTTAATTTTGTTCTAAATTTCGGATGCTTTGGTTCCTAAGGCGCATTGAAAGGTATTGACGGGTGAAAATAATTCGACGGATGCTAAACTTTCGGATTTATATGGGATCCGGTATGAATCAAGTAGCGAGAAGGAGGGGAAGGGAATTTCACATCATTTTGCACACTTCTGAATCTGTAATAAATCGTCGGATTGATCTCAGTGAGTAAGTACTTCTAGTAGTACAGCAAGTACACCGCTGATGCGAGAACACCTTCCTAACAACACCACCAGCTTCATTTTATACGAAGATCGGGCCGTGTCATGGTATTTGAGTCATTGTGCATGTGTGAACACACATGCCAGAAGTAAAACAAGCCAGTCAGCGCATACGTCCCACTGCCACAATGGAATACGCATGAACAAAAAACAAGGCAAAGGGAAGGGCAAAATTCGTTGGGATGTAAATGTGACCTAATAGACCATGGTCATTGTAAATAGTATAGTAGGTATGTACATGGGCACAAATCTGACCTTGGCAATCACGCCCGGCGTGAAAATATCTGGCATAGTCAAAAGCAAAATCATAACCGGTGGTGCAACTACGCCCAGACGTGCGACTGTTGTATACAATATGTATGTATATATGCGTGTGTATGTATGTGTGTGTGTGTGTGTGTGCGTGCGTGTGTGGGTGTGTGTGTGTGTGTGTGTGTGTGTGTGTGTGTGTGTGTGTGTGTGTGTGTGTGTGTGTGTGTGTGTGTGTGTGTGTGTGTGTGTGTGTGTGTTTTGTTATGTGTGTTTTTTTTTGCTATTTTTGGGGAAGGTGGGAAAGGGGGCGGGTTGGTGGGGGTGCCTCTCCCTGTCCCAGTAGGGGACAGGGGAAAAGGGGGAAATAGGAGGAAAAAAAAGGGGAGTAAAATGGAAAAAAAAATAAAAAAAAAAAAAAAAGAAAAAAAAAAAAAAAAAAAACGGGAAACAAAACCAAAAAACACAGACAAAAAAACCCACAACCCGCCGAAGAGGGAAAGAAAAGAAAAAAATTAATCGAAAGAAAAAAGAAAGGAAGGTAAAGAAACAAAAACGACAAATTTAGAAAAAATTTAAAAAAGAAATACAAAAAAAAAAAAAAAGAAAAAAAAAAGGCCCCCAAAGTTTGCCAGGTATTACAGAAGTACTAAGTAAAATAAATAAAAGAAAAAAGAGAATAAATAATAAAAAAAATTGACCGAAAGGTTAGGGAAAAATATAAAAAGAAATAAAAAAAAATATTTAAAGAAAAAATGAGAGAGAGAATTAGAAGGAAAAGCTATAAAAAAGAGTTATAAAAAAAAATAGGGGTGTTTTTTTGGCCCGAGTAGAAATCCATTTTGCTGGAAGGGGGGGGCTATAACCGCGCAAAACTAAAACAAGGAAAAGAAGTAATGGTGTTAGAGCGAAAGAAAAAAAAAAAAAAGAAAAAAAAAAAAGACAGGGGGAAAAGAAAAAGAGCCAAGAGAGGGAAAAAAACGAAACGGGAGAAAAAAAAAAAAAGGCACTAGAAAGGCGGGGGGGGGAAAGGAAGAAAAAAAAAAAAAAACTACCCGGGGAAAGAAAGGTTGGGGAAGAAGGGAAAAGGGGAGGGAAAAGGAAAAAAAAAAAAAAAAAAACGAAAGGGAAAAAAAACAAAAAGAGGGAGGGGAAATCCCGGGACCCCAACGACCACAAAACGAAAACAAACCATAACATCTTTAAAAACAGCATAGACAATCATTTTAAGAATAGATGGCTTGCTTTTCAGTATTCCAGGGAAGGCCTGATCGGTGGGCAACTGGTTGAGTGTCCAGAGTGTAACCAAGAAGCGCCCTTGTGGCGCATAGTTGCACTGATATTTTATGTCTTTATGTCTTTATGCAACCGGGCCAAAGGCTACTGCACCATCAGCTGACGTGAACACCGAGTGATCAAACAGTGGACGCAGACATAATACAGCGACCGAGCACCTCCAGCTGATCTACTGACCATCACCGACTATCCCCGCGCTGTCAGTGCGCCTCGGGGAAGCTGAAATTTCCTGCCAATAGCTGCCACTGGCAGGAAATTTCAGCTTTCCTCGGGCACACTGACAGCGTGGGGATAGCCAGTTATAGATGGCCACAGGCGCGAGTCAAAATCGGATATCGCCCTTATAGCATGAGATCGACAGCGAACCGGCCTGCGGGACCGGTGGTCCACCTGTATGGCAATTAGCGCTGGCAGTCTAGCTCGAGATGCGGGCGGCGGGGCGGACACAAGTCGGGTCGGACACAAGTCGGGGCGGACACAAGTCGGGGCGGACACAAATCGGGGCGGACACAAGTCGGGTCGGACACAAGTCGGGGCCGACACAAGTCGGGTCGGACACAAGTCGGGGCGGACACAAGTCGGGTCGGACACAAGTCGGGTCGGACCGATTGGCGGACAGTCTCTCTCCCAGCCGCGAGAGAGAGAGAGACTGTCTGCTGACTCTTGACCTGAGAGAGAGACCGTGCCGAGAGAGACTCTCTGCAATCCGCACGCCGCTTCGTGCGGAAGGCGGCCGCGGAGGCGGGCGAGGTCACGCCGCGGCGACGGTGAGTGCCGCCGGGACAGACGGCGCGGGTGTTCCGCCAGCGTGCTGGCTAGAGCGACCGAGCCTCTGCGGGCCGCCCCCCGACGCGAGAAGGCGGCGGGCGCGAGTCTGTCGCCACCCGGTGAAATTCCTCTTCGTGCCCCCCACCAGCTGTCGTAGCAGGTGCGCTGATTCGTGACGGATGCAAGAGCATAACGCTGATTGAAGTGGTCGACTCGGTTCCAATTCGCATCCGTGAGCAAATCCAGTCCGTGTCGATATTCCTGCCAGATCCGAGCCGATCCGATCGGTTATCCAATCCGCTGCCGAAAATGCAGCACAGCTAAAACCGGATCGGGTGCGGTAATATATAGCCACTAGAGAATCAACAATGAGGTATAACATAGCTATCAGGAAAATGGAAAACAACTACTTGTTAATTTGTTCGAAGTATATATTGCAATTTTCAATACCAGAGCCATATTTAAGGGACCATAAAATTCCATTTCGGATCAATAGCAATCCAGGATCCTATGGATAGTTTTTTGGTGGATGAGCATGACCCAAGCATACAAGATACAAGACTACCACCAAAGAATGCAATGGAACAAAAACTAGGTAGCTACCGGACTGTGCGCACCAGAAAATAAGCTTGTCATATCAGACTTCAAACGCGTTCATGTAAAGTATGAAACATGCGTCATCCTTAGATTAGTAGTGTGTTTTAGTTCGGTGTGGTTCAACTACATGTGTCTCACAATTTCCAATCTTAGTACCGAGCCAGAAAGTGGCACGGTCCCCAACGAAGCAGAGCGATAGGCTGAGGTGCGTCTGCAGGAATTGGTACAACGTCCATCAAGTGATAGTAATAAACGCATTTTTCGAACGCGGCGCGTGCCCAATGCATTAATCAACACTGTTATTGTTCCCATTTTCCCTGCCTCGACTCCTAAATTTGAATTCCCATTTAGTTTCTGCTCTGGGTCGTAAATATCCTGTTTGGATTCCGCTTGGCGACAGCGTGCTATTTGTCTGCGGCCGCGTCGATATTGGATGCGTTCTTTCTCTCGGTAATTCCCGTATATGAAAAAGGGAATTCGCCAGCGAATCGCCGCGTTCGGCAAAGACGTCTTTTAGGGCGGATCGCTGTTGCGAAAGCACCAAAACGCCTTTCAGAAGCCCTCAATGAGTGCTGTTTTTGGACGGGACTGAATGAAAATATTGGCACACTTCGCCCTATCCATCTTTGCTGCAAGCTTAAAAGTTGTACCTCTGCAGGATTCCCTTGTTTGCAATTCCCTTGTTTAAAGGGATTCCCTTGGATACAGGGTTCTTAGCATGAATGCCAAGAAATCGTAAGTAGATAATGCGTTCGGAGCGCCGTTCAGTGACTGTCGGTCTTCAGATTGTGAAGCAGATGATGCTATCGAGCATCTGGTGTTGGATGATGGAGCTTGAAATGTCTATAGTTTGGCATAAGTGGGTTCAATGCCCTGGTATTGATTGTTCGCGTCCAGCCGCGGGGCGTTGCAATCCTGTTGGGAATGTGATGAGGCTGCTTTTTCGATTCCACAATTTTACGCTGAATTCCCAGCGGATTTTGGCGTGAAATCAGTAGAGGACGCCACTCTGCAGGGAATGTGATGGAGTTATCCGTGGAATGTCCGCATAGAACGTACCCCTTTACTGCGCTGCGCTGCCGCGTTTCATACATGACAGCGTATTTTTTTCGGTTTTGCTTTCAATGGCAAAAAGCAGAAGACACACCAGGTATATGACATGTATATTTTTCATGCATGCAATTAGTTTGTTGTGAGCAAAAAAGGAATGCAACACTTGATGGATTCTAAATTTGATATATAGAACGATTTATTGTATTTGTCTTCTTAATTTTATAATCATGTTTATTTATCTTAGTGTTAGCCAAGCGATGATTGCAACATCATGATTCGTCAAATGCACCCACAGGACCCTAGAATAATGACCGCACTAATTATGTAGTTGTGTGCAAATTTAACTTCGGAATTAGGCTGGTATTACGTATGTTTTACTATTAGACGTTATGAAACAGATATAATTTTCATGGATAATGCTATTTCTTGTTGAAATATAATGACACAAAGCATATACTAGTTCAGATAATTTTAAAGTAAGTATTTATCTACATATATTCACAATACCTTCCCTACCTTCCCTTAGATGAAGTAGATGTCTCGCGAATGATGGGGGTTGTTAGTTGTAGTAGTCTATAACCTTAATTTAAAGCCCAGGGAATCCAGTGCGGTGGTGTTGTTTGCCCACAGAGAATACTGTAATGCATTAAGCGTATTGCTGACTTCATTTGATCGTCGAATCCCAGGAAGACTTTCTTCATCTTCTTTGTCTCTTTGCGGAGGAAAGGTGCTATCTGCTAGAGAGTTATGTTAAGGAAAAGTTACCTAGGCCGGCTTATGTGGCAGATGGTGATGAGGTGAATGACGTCAGACGACAGATAAAGAAACTGGTCCGAAGGACAAGTGCACCTTTGGCGCACACTGCGCAAACATGCCTTGCGTGGGGCAGTGCATCTGGAGGATGGCCAGCGTCAATAATTTATGATGAACCATGATTAATTTATAATATATTTTTATATATATATATATATATATATATATATATATATATTTTTTATATATAACAATATATGTATGTATGACACCAAATAATATAATAATTGTAATAATATAATAGTAATGATAACATATAATAGTAATAATAGTAATAATAGTAATAATAATAGTAATAATATCATAATAATAACATAATAATACAAATAATAATAATATAATGACACCAAATAATATATGTATATGTATTTATGTATTGTATAAATAATTTATGATGAACCGGGACCATGGAGACAGCCGGAGGCTGTCTCCATGGTCCCGCCCTAGCTGGACCGGTAGTGGGAGATGACGAGCTCCGCTGGCCACCCACGACCTGGAGCAGAAGCTGGGCTTCTGGCGTCCAGCTCGAGCCGCAGAGCGTTCTGGCGTACAGGGCGAACCGCGGAGCGTTCGGGCGTCCAGGGCGAGCCGCGGAGCGTTCTGGCGTCCAGGGCGAGCCGCGGAGCGTTCTGGCGTCCAGGGCGAGCCGCGGAGCGTTCGGGCGTCCAGGGCGAGCCGCGGAGCGTTCGGGCGTCCAGGGCGAGCCGCGGAGCGTTCTGGCGTCCAGGGCGAGCCGCGGAGCGTTCTGGCGTCCAGGGCGAGCCACGGAGCGTTCTGGCGTCCAGGGCGAGCCACGGAGCGTTCGAGCTCAACCTTGGATGTGTAGGTGAATGTTTAAGTAAAAAGCTTGGGCAAAAACCCGAAGGAAATAACACCAAGCTATTCGGAATACCCGAATGTTCACATCAAGAACAAAATAGAACACCGTCCGTTTTGCCACATTTGATTGGTTTCAACCTGCCTATTGTAAAATAATCCATGTGGTTATGTCATACGAGAACGGAGAGAACAGTTCACACTTTAACTCACATGGAATGGTTCCATTTAGGAAACCCGAGCGGAGTTGGAGGAGCCCCGGGTGCCCGTTCTCAGAAACGCTCGTTGAGATAATAGTTCTGTTTGTCTCACGTCACCTGTTGTCTGAGATTGAGATGAGCCATTTTCCATGATGGATATGTTGATACCTACCTAGGTAAGAATGAAACCACAGGTGGGATGCGTGGGTTGCTAGGAACATGGTAAAGTCAGTACATTCATAGCTCATTCATAGCTGAGTGTCTGCAGTCAACTTGCTTTAATAGATGTTAAATGATGACTGAAACTTGAAAGGACATTTGGGTATGCTGTGAACCTTTCATCATTGCAGCAAAAGTTGAGGATTCAGTCCGTCACCCACCCCGCATGCACTCTTTTTCACCAAGCTCTACCAGATCTGATCGGAGAAATCCCATGCAAATCACCATAGTGCAGACTAAGAGGTTAGGCACACCCTCTTCGATTTTGATGAACATAGACTTCCAAAGGAAACATGAGGCCCTGATGACGACACTGGGGTTTCGCCGGCGAGGTCAAAATGCTCAGCAAATATAGGTCATGCAAATGTGAGGTCATGACAAAAGTTGTGACACCAAAAAGCGACTATCCCAGTAGTCAAAGGGCATAAGGCATACAAACTATGCATCGTTGGAATCGAGAAAGCCCAAGGAACACGTTTTGATAAGTTTGGCCATCTCTGGTCAGTACAAAACAAGTTACTTTGTCAAATATATATTGTTATGTATATATGCATATATGTATATATATATATATGCATATATTTACATATATATATATATATTATATATATTATATATATATATATATATATATATATATATATATATATGTGCAAGTATATACATAGAGCCAGGGAGTTGTGCCTTTGGAAAGCACTTGGAAATAAATCGGATAAGGGCGCATGATTGTCTGACCTATTGTAAGCTAATTATCATTCTATGGGATATATATTTAGTTCGTCAACACCGCCGGCAAATTATCAGCGAACACATTTGCTTAATCTGTTCGCTTAAATAGACATAACAATCCCATAATGTAGACCAGCTACGGTGACGAACCACTGAAAAAAATGGCAGATGTCGCTATTTCGATCGGATGAAATTGATGCAGATGTTTTATTTGGAGCTGCTCCGGCTTCAGCTGAGGCTGGCGGAGATAGCAGATGACGTCATGAGAACTGTCGGGTCGTTCAGCTGGCGTCCGTTGGCCTGCTCCCGTGACCTTCGATTGACTTTGGCGAAAGTGGCCTCCAATAGAACTCTTCGCTTTGGTAACTTTGTCTCGAAAAGAGACAGCAGAGAGCCAACATAAAAGGAAGATGAGCTATCATATGATGTCTCATCATAGCTTATCGAAAGTAAATGGTAGATTAAAAATGCTGAAGCATAGGAGGCAATTTGCGATCCACAAAGCACTAAGTCAGTGTCATATTTGTTAACTTGCGTTGGCAAGAAAACAGATGCCTGACATATAGGAGGAGCCAGCATGGCCACATTTTTTTCTGTCAAGTGTAAATAATGTGAGGAAATCATGATGTCCTAG